>JAOBRG010359006.1:0-12761 GCA_027574985.1 Umimayanthus nakama
GCTTATTAAAAAAATTAACCTCCAGACGGGGGGCTTAATAGAGAGGGGGGCTTATTAAAGAGCGGGGGCCTATCAGAGCTTTTACGGTATATAAGAACATTTTTTCATTTGTCTTGCTGTCTTTGTTCCCCTGCATGTGGCTAAATTTCAGCCTGAGTGTTTTTAATCGACTTGTTCTTCTATGCGGGTTTTTACTATAGTACCCATTAAGAGTTATATAAATATAAGTTATCAACAGTTTGAAATCGGAGAACTATATATATATGTATCATTTCAGTGTTTTTATGGCGGATACACAGGTCAACTGTGCTGTCTGTCCCCATGATTGTGCCAGTTTAATGAGCTAGTGGGTTGAGACTTTGCTTTAGTCTTTCACGAACGAATAGTTCGTGTTGTGTCTGTTTTTCCCAACCAAAGAGGCCTTATTTTACCTGGCTTAAAAAAACACTGACAACGAACGTTATTAACACAATTTTTGACTAGTTTGAAGTTAAAAATCCTTTGTCGGTCTGTTGACCAGTACAGATACAACAAAACATTTATTAACAATCTTTTTCTGCGACAGGAGATTTATTAATCTAGTGTTTTCCGAGCCAGGCCCAATAAGTCACGGCACAATCTTGCGCATTTTCACAACGTGAACAAAATCAACGGGTGATGAAAACATTGTGAATTTGCGAAAAGTCATGCTTACACGTGTTAAACTAAGCGAAATTCCGTGTGGTATATGTTCACAAGCATTCTGATGCTTCATGCATAATTTTTATAGTAATAATCAATTATCACCATCAGTATGTCATCATAATCATTGTTTTAATAATAAAAATAATAATAACAATAATAAAATATAAAAAAAAAAAATAATAATAATAATTTTATTACTATTATTGTTAATATTATTATTATTATTAATATAATTATTACTATCATTATTATTATTATTATTATTATTAGTGTTATTATTATTGTTATTGTTATTATTATTATAATTATTATTATTATTATTATTGATAGATAACTACCTTTAGATCCGGGGTGTCCATGTTATCATAGTCAGCCATTGGAGTAACAGGTATCTTGGTGACATTCCTGGTCACTTCTCCACCTTGCCGTGTGGTGATTTTTGACTCTTCGCCGAGTGGTTTCCCAGACTGTTTTGCACCTTTTCTCCTTGTTTGTCCAGCAGATTGTGTAACAGCTGCATTCGCAGGCAAATTGCTAGTAGACGTATGTGCAGAGATGACACTTGTTGCAGCCTTTCGGTTTGTGAGATTACTGTTCTTGACTCTAAGAGATATGGGAGTTTTTTCACTTTGTTCGGTTTTCTCAGTGTTGACAACTAACACGTCCTCATCGGAGGTTTGATCATCACAAACTTCAAATTCATTGTCACAGTTATACCCGCCGTCTTCGTAAAAGAAATCGTCATCACCAACGCAGTGACTGTCACTTTCTGTCACGTCATCAGTTAAGGGTAACGCAACACTTTCGTGCCTTTGTGCAGGGGCAGCATCGACCAGGTCCGTACGGTCCCCCATTCCATCATCACTATTCGCCGAATCAGAATCACTGCCCGACTCGTACTTCCTATTTAGACCATATTTACCAGCTTTAAGTCTTTGGAACAATCCAACATTAACATCTATACCCGACCCTCTTCTCAAGTTGCTCTGTTTACTCCGGGTTTCTTTAGGTTCGTCAGTATGTTCTTTGTCTGTGTTCACAGTACAAGGTTTTTCTTCATAATTTGAGAACTTCGAGGCATCACTACGATGTTCAATAATTGGTGAATCTGTTTCCTCGACGTGCACGTCATTGCTGCTACTTTCTTCTCCTGATGATTGGATTAGTGTCGAATCGTGTTTGCTGTTTCTTGATCCCAGAAAACTAAGCGACTTAGCAGTTGTTCTTTTGTCTCGATTTCTTGATAGTTGTGAATAGTCACTAAGCGGTACTGAAGGGGACAGGGGGCTCTCCTCTTTGTCTTGTGATGCAACTAGAGATGTTCTTCTAAGGGGTGTACTAATAAAATGAGTTGTATCTACCTCCGAAACCTCAGGGGACCCTGGTGGGGGATGCAATGGAGAGAATACACAATCGCTTGCAGGAACTGTTGCGGACGCATTCAGTTCCATCATTTTCTCAGATCTATGTGTCAACACATTCCCAGGGGGAGTACTCACAGGTACTTCCGTAACTTCAGACGAACCCATTTGGGTGAATGAGTACTCGGGCGAAGGTACAGGAGGTGACATGAAAGATGGTGATCTAACTGAAATGCCTATAGTTTGAAATGTCTGATTAGTGTTTTCATCCACCATATCTATCTCTACTGATGTGAGGATAGGAGTGTCGAGGTCGTCACTAATACTCCCACCACGTTTGCAATTTGACTGTGCATGAGAAAACTGAAACTTAGGTGAAGGAGCTGGAGAACATACTTTGTGTGAGGACCGCGTGTTCACCTTTTCTCTCGGTGTTGTATAACGAGTGCTTGAAGGTGTCAAGTCTTTAAGCAAATGAGATCGAGGAGAAGACGTACTGGAGATGGAGTCGGTTTGTGAAGTGTGGGATTGGGAGGAAGCGTAAGGCAAACCTCTTTGTGGACTGGACTGGAAACAGGGTGTGGAATGTTCTTGAAGAGGTTTTGAGGTACAAACCGGTGTATCCATTGTGTTCCGCCTGTTTTGGAAATCTCCTTCTTCTTCAGAACATGAGAGTCCTTCGAAGGAACTACCTTTGCTTTGAAGTTGAGTATAATCTGAAACTCTTTCGTCCCTTTCATCATACGCTCGTCTTTTTAACGGCCTGGTTCTCGTGGAAGAACATTCTCGTTTTCTCTTTCTGTTCTTTTTGTTTCCTTTATCAGCTCGATTTTTCAGTTTAGCGAGGAAATCGCTGACTTCATTATCCCCTGAATGTCCGGGGGGAGCACTCAAGCTACTATCTGAAGAGTCCTGACTGTTGTCGTCGTTCAACTCGCAATCATCTCCAGCATCACGTCGTGCTGGGGAGCATTCCTCTGGAATTTTATGGTTTGATTGTTGTTGAAGCTGTTTTGTGTACGTCGGTTTTCTGGTGGTGCTTGGCGTTTCTGGAACAACGTGGATTTCCACCTCATCTAAAGACTAAAGAGCACATAGCTAACAATTATTACAAGAGCGCGCGTTGAATATGAGCTCTTAGATGGCTATCATAAGCTCATATCTAACAACCTTGAGTGGAAAAATTGTTTTGTTATATACCAAAAACTGGCTAAAATATCTCTAATTTGATTTTCTACCGACTCGAGTTGTCGGTATTTTTTGAGCAAATAATTTCCGTGATGAAGTTGTCAGCTTTCATGTTTGGACAAACTAAATATCGTGAGTAGAGAGCTAATCAGATAAGTGGTATCTACATGTAGTAAAGCCGATATCTAGTGTTTTGTATTTAATAAAGAAAAATAAAATGAATACAAATAAGGTAAACAGCACATAAGCAAAACCAGCCGTAATTTAAAAAAGAACACCAAAAATATTAACATGAACAAGAGCCAAGAGAAATAGTATGAAAAACAAAAAACAAAGGCAAAGTTTGGTAGTAAATGCAAAACAAGAGCATATTATGCTAAAGAACAAAACAGTAATGCATAAAAAAACACAATTACAACAAGTTTGAGTCCACACACAAAAAACGTAATGAGAAAAAAACTAATTCAGTGAAGGAGGAGCATTAAAACTTGCAATTTTAATGATTGGCAATTGCAGTGGAGCGAAAAGCGGTCCTGGAAGTGTGGGTGTTTAAGCCCTGAGAGTATTGATAGATTGACAGATAGATAGATTGATTGATTAGTCTATTAGATAGACAGTTAGACAGTTAGACAGGTACATGTGGGTAGGTAGATAGGTAGGTAGACAGATAGATAGATGTCTTTATTATAATTCTTTTACTTCACATAAAAGTTAAATTGCAAAATAATTTGAAAATTGCTTAAAATATATGTATCTACCTAGCTATTTCCGTTACATTGAAAACCTGAGCACATTTAAAACTAGTATTAAGACATGGCTTTTTAGATCCGCATTTAATCTAGTTTAATGGTTACATATGTATTAATGATTTATTTCATATATATCTATTTCTCGAATTCACGGACAAAAACGGAAAGAGAAAAAACTAATTCAGTGAAGGAAGAGCAATAAAATTTGCAATTAAAAAAGATTGGCAATTGCAGTGGGGAGAAAAGTGGTACTGGAAATGTAGGTGTCGGAGCACAACACAACACAACAATCTCATCACCTTGTCCAAGTCTGTGTCATCTCCTGACAGCAGGCAGATGGACTCATCGTGTGCCAAGCACAGAGCGTCTTCCCCATCAGAATGTGAGTGAGCGTCATCTGATCTCCCTTCACTGCCAGCTGCCGGAGGACTGGGGAGGTCTTGATAGCCAAACGCTTGGTCTTCATAATCTTCACGCACATCTCCCAATCCTTGTTCATGTGGAAACACCTCCGAACGGCGTGGAGGTGTATATTTAGTGACTGGTGTTGGCTCTACATCCAGTGCTTCTGTATTCCTTCGCATCGTTTCTATGGTCTCGACGTCACCATCCTCATCTTCACTATCTCCTAGCGAATTTTGATCTAAATCTGCCTCTTGGAGTGGAGATGGATGCTGATCATGTTCTTTAATTGACATTTGTTCCAAACCAATTGATCCAAAGTCTATTCTATCAGTTTCTACATTCTCAAAATCGTCAGCATCTTTCAACCCTCGTTGGTTTGAGGTCGTCTCTGTAGGAATTTGAGATACGTCTTCATCACCTGATAACTGTTCCAAATCAAGTACGCCAGTGTCTATTTTATCAGGTTCTGCAGTCCCAAAATCAACGTCTATGAAACTAGTTTGTTGTTCATGGTTCGAAAACTGATAGCAATGATAATCGTTATCTTCAAGTTGATTGTTCTCATTTTCTGAGGTAACCAATTGGCATTTAGTAGAATTGGATGAAGCTGTATCCGAGTCTGCAAAATTGTTCTTACATTCCAAAAACACAGCAGTCGGAAGCAGTCTACCAGTATGTTTTGAGTTTTCATTGTTAACTGAATTGACCGATTGGATCTTTTCTGTTCTGTTGCTGCAAGGCCCTTTATCTTTCTCTAAAGTAGAAATAAGAACCTTATCACCTTTTTCATCATCATCAGCGTGATTACTACCATCATTTTCAACGTCAGACAGACTACACCTGGAAACACTACCAAGTTTACTAGTACCCAGAGACATGGACCCAGTCAAATCAGTTCCACCTGCCAGCTTAAAACGTCCACCAACTGCACAATCACGCAAACCCTTCTCTTCTGGGTCAAAAACATTCAACGTCTTCGTTTCGTATGTTTGCCTGTCAAGTACCAACATCTTTTCACTGTTTTTACACAACCTTGCTTCTACTTCCTCAGTTTCGGATTGTTCACTGACAGCAAATAAATCGTTTTCACCACGTTTCACTGAAGACACCTTTCCGGACAAGCCCGTTATATCAATGTCTTGACCATAATTCGCCTCTTCATATTGTTTCAAGTTTTCTTTGCAAGCTCCACTAGTTTCCCTAGTGCAATCAATAGCAGTTCCCTCCATAACCTCCAAAACTTCTCTTATCCCGTCACAGTTGCCTTCTTTAGTAGCTTTTTCTCTCACGGCTTGTGTTTGGAAAATTCTAATTTCTTCAATATCATCCTCGTCTAACCTGAACTCATCCCGATTTAACTGTTCATCAAAATGATCAGTAATTTGGTCATTGCCTTCATCAGTGTCATCCATTACTTTGTTTATTAGTTCGTTCAGGTTTGGGCTCTGATGCACCGCTTCGGGTTCTCCAAAGTTGTCAACTGCTTTTTGTGCAATGTCACTGCAGGCTTCTTCCATTTCAGTGAGCTTGAATCTACAAGAAAAAATACTTAGTGTTTTGAGGGGCACTTAAGCAAAATACTACACCAGACCTACATAAGAATTTCCAGGACTGCTTTAGCTAAAGAAGTAAGATGAATGTATCTAAATATAATAATACTTGACTCACCTTTCAGCAACTAGCTTAACGCTGGCGGTCATATCTTGAGGGATATTAACTTCTCCAGTGTACAGAAACTTCAGCACAATGCTAAAGACTTCTGGTTCTATGTCTTTTAAGTATAACCAGCATTTTCCGTTCTCATCTGTCATGCTTGCGCTGTTTAGTTGCTGTAAAGAAACAGAAAATTAACGTAAGAACTGTTTATAAGTTTTATAATCAAATTGAAATCGTACGGCAACGAAACTGGATTATGTATTTGTTCACGCATTTGTGAAATCACCATTCCAAAAAAAACATCACAAATCATATTTCATAACATAAAGCTCATTGTGAAAGGTATAAATGAAGATTTTGATAATCTATTTCCGGTACTGTTGTTGTTTTTAATTTTTTTGAATCATAATCAATACTTATTGATCACTAATGTTTACGTCATTTGCTTTCAACCACCAACGGTATTATCACATATTTTCATTCGCTGGAAATCCCCGTCACTTGAGTATTATTCAATATCAATAGCACTTGGTGTCAATCATCATCAGTAGCTAGAACTATTCAGCTAATCGAAGCTATAGCACCTACCACCCGCTAACACTCTCAATCAATACCATTTCTTGATACATAACTCAAGTTTCAGTTGCACTTGCGGCTGTAGATTAGAACTGACATCGGAAACAACTAACTACAACTTGAAACAGATATGATTCTATTGCAGTTTTATGTATGTCTAGGTGGAATTCCTACGACTCTGCTTCGACGTCAGCTGAGTACAATTGCTTAGTAGACTTTCAAATCAAATTCCTGAACATATCCTCCCACAGAAGTTAGAAGAAAATTTTCATACTTCACCGAGCATTTTACATCTGGCAGCAAGAATCGCTCTGTGGGCTGCGAACTCCTGGTCGTTTTTTGCCACAATGGTAATATCACTGAACAATGGGTTGCATATCATGGTGGTCAGATCTTGGATGAGCTGTGGTTGTTCACCTCTACAGTAACCACACTGCAGAGGGAAAATTGTAATACACTTTTTTAGGTAATTTGTTTGGTTTAAACAATGCAGTTTGCGCTGAATTATGCTTTGGACCAATGACAACTTTCAGACAACGACCCAACTACTGAATCATCCTTCCGCAAACAAAAATTCCAACCCTACCCCAGCCTTCTGTTCAACCCTAATCCAAGGGAGGAGGGGGTGAGTACACTCTTAGAAGCCTCCATTGATTTTAAAATTTTATAAAACAAAGCTAAAACTAAGTGAGAATTACTGCTCATAAAAAGAACAGAAAAGTTTTATAAAAGAAGAAAAAGATGTCTTGATATGCGCCTTTATAACTAATTTGGATTGCACGAGTTGACATACTGTAGTTATTTGGTCATACAGTTTGAGATTCCTGTCGTTTAGAATCTGTTTAAACTGATTATCTGTCAGTTATTGACAACAACGATCAGCTATGGCAGCTATATATGACTTTTGACTGCATGGCTTGGTGTGACACGTCCGGATAAATAACGTTGCTGGATACTCTTGGTATCGATGGAAAGCTGGAAGGCTATAGGTTATTATAATACTGGCATTATAAACACAACGGACAAGAGTCATCCTAGACGTTATATACTTTGTGTATAACATTTATTAAGCATCCAGACTAATGTCACGTTTGCAAATTGAAGGCAGCCAAATTGTTTGGTTTGACAGGTGTAATTAAAAACGGAACAAAAAATCTGTACCTCTTTCCTTTCAGTGTCTGGCACAATGGGTACACAAAAACCACTGGAGGCAAATACTTCTTCATCATCACCATCTTCCACTGATCCCAATCTTTTTGTTGCCATGGTAGCATCGTTACAGCTGCCACTGCAAGCCAACTCGGCCAACATTTCAACACTGACCATCTGTGAAGCTGTGAGATGATCAACATAACACCCGTCAGGATGAACGGCAGAAGAAATATCCTCACCTTCTGCCGCTGATGGCTGACTTGCTGGTCTCATTAAAGACTGAGCAGCTCCGTTTAACCCCACCTCACAGTCTGAACTCTGAATGGTTGTGGTGACTGTGTTCGGTTCTTTAACAGTACTTTTTGCAGGAGTTAATTCATTCTTGTCTTTCAATATTGATTGCTGTGGTAACAGTCCAGGAACGTAGAAGTTTTGTGGTGACTTGTCTGCTGGGAGGCCTGTGAGAGACCACAGGACACAACTGAGACTTTTAAGCTAGAAATGAAAAAAACTGACAATTAATGAACACTGCACATTTACAAAAGGTGGTAAATTTTTATATTTCTATATATTGAGTTATAGCCAAAACCACTGGTTTAAACATATTTTTCTAGCTACAACTTTGTCGTAGTGTTACGTGAAATTAGTTTTATCTCATTAAATCAATTTAATTTGCTTTAGATCAACCACAATGTTTGATGACAACATGATGCTGGTTGAACATTAGAATATCTTACCTTTGAAGGTGCTGGTTCAACCATTTCCAAGTCGTCCTCATCACGAAGAAAGCTTAAAAATGACTTGCTGTTGAAACTTGTCCCCCACAAGTCTGACTGGGAAGACTGGCGTCTGGTAGCACAGCTATCGTCTGTTTAAATACAATTATATTGGTATTATCATACCTATCACACACTGCAATCTTTTAGTTTAAGGCAGACATTCTACAATACAAATAAAGAATAAAAATAAATGCAGAAGTAAGCCTCACATTGAGGGGTTGCTGTAACGGGAGATAAGTACAGTACAAACTATTAGTAATACACCATTTTCAAATCACGCTTCAGTTCCCATGAACACTAATCCTAAGTCAAGGCTAATGCTGAGCTGTGCAATACATTTGCTATGTTTTCTTGCATTGCTCGGTAAATTCGACTTTGGAAATAGATTCTGGGAACTAAAGCATAATTCGAAAGTATGTGATTTTAAAAATAGCCTAAGATTCGTAGTAAGATAAAGCCACAATAGTTGAAAACAGAAAAATACAACAAACATACCAGCACAAAATATCCAAGTAGTATATATTTTATATACCAATTTTAATGTTTTATCAACACGCTCTTGTTAATTTTTTTATTTACATGTGTTTTTAGCAATCTATCTATCTACCTACCTACCTACCTACCTACCTACCTATCTGTCATTCTAATAGATACATATATACCTACCTACCACCTATCTACCTACCTGTCTGTCATTCTAATAGAACTATCTATCTACAGTGTATCTATCCATCTATCTATCTATCCATCCATCCGTCCGTCCGTCCATCCGTCCGTCCGTCTGCCCGTCCATCCATCTATCTATCTATTAATTAGATGATGAGAGAAGATGAGAGAAGATATCCACCTGGCTTTCCATGAGAGTTTCCACCAACATGTGCAACATTCTCTGCCTTCGAAACTTCTTCACTGTCCGAGCCAGACTCATTACAATGTGTCCTTGCTGTGTCACCCACATCCTTGTTTAGATGCTGGTATGAGCCTGAAGTGCTTGCAGTCATATCAGTATTAGCACCGCTGGAATCTGTTGGAAGATTCTTGGTACACTGACTGTTGTACTGTTTTACAAGTTTACTCGGTGGCATTGCGGGAGTGCTTGAAATCTCATCGTCATCATCTTCCTGAGACATTAAACACAACTGGAATTCAGCAGCTGCATAACCAACAAATTTAAATGTAGTTTTGCCTTATTGTTTTATATGTCTCACTGTTAACTTGAGTTTTCACCATTTTGTGGTAAAATTTTCCATGATAAAAATGTTAGTTTCCATATTTGGACAAACTACAGTATATAGGATTTATACCATCAGTAGAGAGCCAATCAGATTACCGGAAATAATTTATTCAATATCCAGTGTATTTCACTTACTAATAGGTGTGAAATTATACTTAATAAAACTCCTTTAATATAATTATTTTAGTAAAGCTCAATACCACAACTTAGTCACGTCATCAATCAAGACCCTTTAAAAAACAATTTCCAAACATTCAAAACTGTTTGAAATGCAAAATTGTAGTAGATCTCATTCAAAAGATTGTGATTTTAAACCCGGACTTGACACCTTCAAAAACAGAGCTTTGAATCAAGGAATTCAAAAAAGTTTCGCTTTAACCAACCTGAGGACAGATGACTTGCGCAGCCCTGGTAGCAATCACTTGTTTCATCTCTTCCTCGCTCCTCAGACAAAGGGCCGGAACCTCCTCAACCCTGGATGGAAGCAAACAACATTTGCGTGAAGATGCTTTCAAATTATTACTCAGTTCATTTATAACTATCTTCAATATTAGACTTACACATGTATGTTAATACAAGGAGCTACCTTAGAAAGAAAAACTGGGAGCATAACTGTATGATGCAAATGTATTTATGCAATGAGCTACTGGTAAATTAGAAGGAAAAATTGTGAGCAAAAAAGGGGGATTATTGAGTAGGTTTGCTGGGTATGCTATCACTAATGGCTTCTTGATACAATTAACCATTATACCAAGTGTGTAACCAGGATTTTCCATAGGGGTTGAGTGTGGGCTGGGAAAATCTGAGAAAACTAGGATTGCTTTAAACTGCATTTTGCTTGCTTTTGTGGTGGACAAAAATGGTGCAATACAATGAAAAAAAGAAGTAAATCAACCCAGTTGATGTTTATTGACATAGTTTTTATTAGAAGAAAAGCACTTCACCTCTGTTTCATACAGTCATGTAATTTTACATTTTGTCAGCCAAATTAGTTCTTTCCAAGCAGATCTGTTTGGTCTATAGGGAGTGCATCAAAACCTTTCACACCCTCCCTGCCTTTGCACCTGTATACTGCACACTTGTGGCCAATTACAGAATCTATCTTAGTCTCTTTCTAACACATGTAAACAATGTGATCAATCTGGCTTGTACATGCACGTCCACCTGCCGTAGCTAATCAAAGTGTCAAAGCATAATATGATGTCAACAACTTACATTTGGGGTGGCAAATTACTCAGATTTAGCGTATGAACCTCAATTTCCTATTTGGTACATACAGTTGATAAAATAATTTTATTAGGAGTCTTGGTCTTAGAGTGAACATTCAAGTAGTTATTGATTTCTTGGCAAGTCTCAGATTTTTCCATTTCATTTATGGTACACAAAAGTTGCTCATTGACAAGTGAGTTTACAAAACTTACTGTTTGTTTTTCCTTCTGCTGCCTCTCCCTGATTTCTTGGTTTTTGGCTCGGGGGGAGGAGCCATCGATGCTGACAGAGCCATAGCAAGTTGAGTTTCCTCATCCAAGTTTCTGATTGATAGAAATCAAGTGGAAATAAAATGTGTCTACTGATACTGACAAAGCTAGAATAAAAAGAAGAATTGTATTTTATAACATCTGTAATCCGGCCCCTACCAGATACGAATGTTGGCTGGTACCCTCCCCTGGATGTTTTCAGCTAAATCCCTTTTACATGTACATGTACAAATGGTAAGAAAGCTCATTAGAAACTATGAGAGCTTATGTTAACTCAGGATTCTCTCCAAAGAGTGTGTGGAAATTAGTGTCAGAGTGGCTGGAATTTGCGTTACAATGACATTAGTTAGCATTACAATGACATAAATGTGTATAACAATAAAAATCTTATAAAATAGCAGGGTGCTTTACCACATTAGGAGATTGTTTTACCACTCTAGGATGCTTTGGGAAGAACCCTGAAACTTATTAAATTTATCACTGTATGAACCCTAGGAATCTTCCTTTGTTTAGGTGTCATCCCAAACCCCAAAGACATCCCAAGATCTTTTAAAATCATAATAATAATTAAATAATAATAATAATAATAATAATAATAATAATAATCTTAATGAATAGTTTGCAACTAATAAATTCTTAGTTTTTTAAAACACTTCTTGGAATTTTATCTTTTGATCAATACTTTTGCACATATGCCGGCAAGAGTGTGATAGTCTACATTGAAGGAGTTGAAAGCACAAAAAAGGAAAAAAAATGAGTACCTTAGTTCCAAAATCAATGTTCTGCATGGTAAAAAAAGCTGGTGTGATAAAAAATTTCTTGTGTGTACCGGTTATTTAAAACTTTCAACCCCTGCCAGTTCATTAGCATGCAAGTTCTCCTTGCAGTACTTTTAAATAACTATCCTACAAAATAAGTTATTTGGTAATGAGAATAAAGCCAATGATCATATGCAGCAACTCATTTTAGATGAAAATCAAAATTTTTCCAACCCATTACAAGGAAATCATAGAGACATTTTATGAGAATCTAGTTAAATTGTCATATACTGTACATGGCATAATTAAGGCAGAGAAGGTTGTAACACCCAATGGAAAGTGCAATGAAAAAAGGAAACAAATACACTGAACTCATAAAGCCTGGAGCGAGCATGGAGTCGAGGCCAGGACAAAAGAATATTTCAAAAATTCTTTTGTTCTGTGAATTGAAATTTGTACTCACTTTGTAGATGATGGCTGCTTTCTTCTCCTTCTTGTTGTTGTGGTTTCCGAACTCGCTTGGTTACCAGCTCTTTGTTGGTCTTGAGTGACACTTGCTGAGGATTGCACAGCAGTCATTTGCTGACCTTGATTGTGAACCAACTGAAGAACTTGGTTTATTGGCACATTGTTCTTCTGTGCACATCTCTTAATGTGAGCTTGTCGTGTCTGTCAACAACCACAAGCAGAAGAAAAAACAAGTGAATAGCAAAAAGGGATCATAATACATTTTTTATTACA
>JAOBRG010359017.1:0-27505 GCA_027574985.1 Umimayanthus nakama
TTGCGTATTCTGGCTACGGAGCTCAATTTTAGCATTACAAAGGGGACCCCCTTACGGCAGGCGGTCTTTCACCTACTCGTCCCAATCCCCTATTACTGCAACTGACGCGCCAACTTTCTCGTCACATTACCCCAATACTTGGGTGTGTTCAACGCCGAAGTAAAAAAATTGAGCGCTGAACATACGACTATGACCGCCTGCTATGCAGGCTACAGCCAGCTATATTCACAATACTTTTCGGAAAGGAATGTAACTCAACTCAATGAAATATGATCATGGTTACAACAGCATGTTTTTATTCTAAAAAGCTAGAAATTGTTTTTTTTCTGTTCTTTTTCTTTACAGCAATTATTGTAACGAAATGTGCAATAATTTGTTTTAATTGAGTGTGTACAACTATTTTGAAACACTCTTGCGATATGAAAAACCTTTTATGTCATGCTAATAAAGCTGATAACTATTGCTATTACTACTACTACTAGTAGTATTACTTTTACTCTTAAAAAGTATTTGTAATCGAATGGTGACGCGTGAAATTAGGAAATAACTTCACGCGTGCGTTTTCAAAATTCTGATCATTTTTCGAGCCTTTGGGCGAGAGAAAATCGATAGAATTTTGACAACACACAAGTGAAATTATTTACTAATTTCACGAGTTAGGCGGACAAATTACGGCTTACCATTTCTAAAACGTTACTTGTCTTTTATTGTAATCAGTTAGTCTGTGTATTGAGAGACAGGTTGGGTTTAAGAAGCTTCATAAATATTCTTTAAAACTTTTAATTTCTCAGAAGTGAACCTTTTCAACCAAGCCTTGTTTTTGTTCAAAAAAATGTTGCAAAATCTGGTGGGTTGTCAAAATTCCGTGCACGATTGGTTGGAAATCGCCTTCAATGAATGAATGAACTGACAAAGCCGTCAGGCAAGTGATAGAGATCAGTTAAAACTTCAAGCAAAGTGCAAAAAGCTCAATAATTTCAACTGAATATGTTGACAATATGTCGCTGAAGTGTTTTGCATTGAAGTAGGAAACTGAACTACTCAAGCTCAAAACGGAAAAGTCAGTTTAGAAAGTTTCGGTTGCAAAGAATATTTGTTTGCTGGCAGCGTTTTCACCCACTTGTATACGTCGATGGAAATGAAGAAGTCGAACGTTACGCCTTTAGCTTGTACTTTGCTGACAACCACCTTATGGTTATGGAAACTGTTAATGTGGCCACTAATAACTACGGCACTGGATTGGATGTTGAGTGGTTTAAAGGAGAACTCGATTTGTTCGCTCTCTAATCTGGACTTCTTTGCCGCCAACCGGAATGAATAAGTGAATGTTGTTGAGAGTCGCTGCTCGTCTTCGTTTCATGAGTCGTATAAGCTTCAACATTTTGTTCTTGACGATGCCCAGTTATTAGTATAAAGCTGCTGGAATGATGAGTGGTGTGACAACCGTTTTTTCTGGGCAAAACACCTGAAGCGGTGAGTTTTTTTTCATTTAAACGCATTGACTTCTTCCTCGCTAACATTTTAAAATCTGGCCGCCATTTTGAAACCGTTGCCATGGCAATTATGTAATTTCACATGTGAAATTACAAATTACGAATGAAATCTCGCGTCAAAATTGAAAAGTAATTTGTCATCCATGGTATTACAATAATAATAACATTAACCCGAGAAGGCATAACCTGACCCCCCCCCCTCGATTTTTATGGCTTAAAATTTTTGTTCTAAGACTGATATCAAAAAACTTTGGCACAACTGTTCTTCGTTAGTAAACACATCTTTTGACACTGATAAGGTGACGTCACGACAGATAACGTCATCATAATAAGTCACGCAACCAGTGTGTTGACTACAAAATTGGGATTTTTCGCTAAAAATGCGACAATTATTGCCTTAATACTGACAACTTAACTTTATTTCTTACAATTTTGTTTATTCCAATCGCTAAACAATGTTTTCTCACAATTTTGAATGTTCAATTCGACAATTTGAAGTTTTGAAAATGCAAGATGGCGGCCGCAGTGACGTCATTTATTTTGTTTTGGTTGCGATGGAAACCAATTAAACACCACGTGGTTTCGAATAATTAAAACTTCATAAAACGTTCTTTATACTTACCAAATATCAAGTCAGTTTGATGAAAAGTGTCAAAAGTTGAGGGGGGGGGGGTCAGATTGACCCCTCTCCCTCTATGCCTTCGCGCAACTAGTTTTACCTTCTGCCTTCTAGGGTTAATAATAATTCGAAACAAAAACAAGAAAAAAAAGTTATATTAATGAAAGAATGTTAATAACTATAAAGTTAGTAACAAATTCATTTTCACTAAAAGATATCGAAACTTTGCATTTAAAAAGGCTGTCCTTGCTTGTAAGCAGCTACTAATCATGAGTTATGTGTTATGTACTCAATTGTCTTCCTTAAAGTTTCTACATTGTTCACGAATGTTACCAGAGTTCTTTAAATTTTTTGCTAAGTGTATCGTAGGTATTTTCGCTAGGTACAAAAAGGAGTGTTGTGTGACTGAGGTGCGTCAGGGATTAAGGCTTGACAATAACAATAAACAAATACACGTATTGTACATAAGGGAGAGATTTTCTGAGGGGATAAACTCAATGCAGAACTCACAAAGCAACACATACCAAACGACCACATGTACTCTACCATGGGTGGGCAAATCCCTTGGGATAAACCCTTGGATATAACACAGAGAGCAGCCAAAGAAGAAACAAGAAGCTTTAGATCCATCTATGCGTACAATCACTGAAGTACCTGTTGAATAAGAGTCCAATTCATTCAATTACAAATGATGTAGTTTTTCTTGTTTCATCTGAATCTTATTAGCTTAGAACATTTTTGCCAGAGTACAACTAGTGGTGAAGATGATTTAATAATAGATTTTGGATGTGTCTTTTATGTTAAAGACTCCGTATTAGACTTTTTTACTATCAAAAACTCTATCTCCTCCTTTTCCTCGTGTACGTGTTTAGAAAACCATAATAGGACAAGACTTAATTTAGTTATTTTCTGGACAGTCGCTGTGTCGACAACTTCTCCTCCTCCCACTACATGCCCAAACTTAAAACTGTAAAGCTTTTTTGTGAGTTTTGATGCAACTTTTTGCAAAACTGAGCTATCGTACAAAAAACCCGACAAATTATGAAACCCATGGTTTTTGCCAGGTTAGAAAAAGGCAGAAAATGGACTCGAACTGGAGCATGTGTTTTTTCTTTCTGATTTTTTTTTGCAATGGAAAAGGTAAAGCAGGGTATCAACGACAAAGTAAACTTAACAATCGCCCCTAGGACAAGGCCACGTTTTTTGAAGTTTGTTTGACCTATTGCATCCACTTGGTTAATTCGATCATATCGAAACCATCCTCTCTTAATATAAAAGTACGTGTCTTACGCAAGATGGGTACCACTACAATAAACTTGTTCATTGCCGATGCGTTTGGGCAATGGACAGTGTTGTAACATTACAATTAATAATATAATGCTCTACATAACTCCATTCCAATTACTGCTTTTAACTTTAAATCAAACTCGTTCGTTAGACTTCAACTCAGTAGTTAGTTGTGGGAATTTATGCTAGCTATTGAAAACCATTTTGAAATTTATCAAAGTTGTTAAAAAAATGTTGTTTTTGTCTTTTTAGCTGGGAAGAAAACTAAGTGTTGATAAAAGTCATTAACAAAGCATGGTATAAGTGACTCCAACCTTCACATTTAGAGTTTTTCCATCTTGCTCTTCCTAAGATGAATCAGCATTATAAAGATTGGCTGGTTTTCTAGTTGCACCGATCAAGCTGTAACTTTTGCTAATCCAGTTATTTTCAGAGGGAGTGGATTTGTGTGCGAAACAGCCGGATGGTGGCTGACGTTTTGAACTTTGAAACAAAACCAAGTCCAAGATGTCAAGATTTCTTATCGTCATCTTAACAAAAGCTATCGTGGTCACTTCCTTATGGCTACCGTTCAAGTGACATTCGAATTATTGCCAAAAATTTATTTTTAAGAGAGGTTTCAACAAAAGCTGGCTGTACTTAAACCAGCATTGAAGCAACAAGGTTTTTACACTCACTTTCGAGTTTATTGAACTAGCTGTTTTGCTGCTATCGAAATTTCCTAATTTAATTACGGTAAATTAGTTGAGAATTTTCTCGACAGGGATAAAAATAAATGATTCTTCTTTTAGACCATTTTTTAAACAAAAAGTGAAACAAGATCAAACAAATTTAAGAAAAAAAACTTATTATAAACTCAAATTATAGGTCTTCAAGCGAAGAAACTTATTGTTGAAATTGCAATTCAGAGGATTTTGATCGGTTTGTGATGGATACTTAACTGTCCTGTAAACTGATCGTGCATGTATGAATCAATACACAACAAATTTAACGTCACAAGAAAACACGATAAAATTGTTAACAAGTACGAAAGTACTCAATGTTAAAATTTGAGACAACTGAAGAATTAAGTGTTATTTGAAAAAAAAAATTGCTTGGGTTCAATTAAAATGGATTTAACATTAATTTTATTGCTCACAAGCCTTCCAACAGTATAGGGTGGTGAGGTGGAAGTTGTCTCGCTTTGCTGAGGTTCAAAGCTGAGAACAATATATGAATGGTTGATTAAATGCTGAGTTTGATTAACCCTCTCACATATAGTTCAATGTAATCACATTCTAAAGAGGGTTTTCTACATTTGGGGAAGTGTTCAATTGGTCAGCAAGAAAGCCAGTAACAAGTTTTAATAGTTAAAACGCGTAAGCTATTTTTGCTCTTTTTAGGATGCAACATAAATATAGAACGTGATAAAAGAGAATCAAATATGGGAAATTTTGAGTGACACCTACCTTCACACTTGGAGATTTTCAATTTTTCTGTCTTGCTTAAGTTACCACTGTACAGATTGGCTGAAAACTTTTTGATTCCCAGTTGAAGCTATTAAACGCAGGAAGAATTGGTTTTCAGGGAGTTTAGATATGAGAATGACACAACAAAATGATAGTTGTTTTTGGGATGTTGCAACAGTTTCAAGTTGAAGTTGGCACTTCTTAACTTAATCAGTTCAATGGTAAACCTGTGGCGATTTCTCACGACTACTTTAAGTGATGACTGAAATAATGCCAAAAATAATTGTCTTTAAGAGAGGTTTATAAATTGAGGATATCATAAAAAGCTAATTTCCATGGTGGAACAAAAAATAGCATTTAGAAATATTGGATATTATACTAGCTTTTCAGTTTGTTTTCGAGCTAGCACAAGGCATTTGCACAATTTTTATGTTTTAGTTTTGCTATATTTAACATTCAAATTTTGTAAGAGCAAAGTAATTTAAAAAAGGGATGTTTTGTTGCTTTAACAATGTATATGTCATAATAATAATCATCTTAATATATATTATAACAGTTTTGCTTTTTGTTAGCTTTAATTTTAGTATAAAATTGAAGAGAAGACCCAATAACTCCAAGAAAGCAACATTAACAACTATAAATGTTAACGAAGAACAGTATGTTGCAAATCTTGTAAATAAATTTTAAAATTACCTTAGAGTATATTGATACAGTTGTAGTAGACGGTGTAGATAATGGCCTGCCAGAATATCGATCATGCATAAATCATTACACTAAGCAGTTTAAGATGACAAGAAAAGAAGAAAAAATATAAACCTTTACGAAATAGTGGTTAAGGCTTAAATTTATGTCAATATTCAAGTTATAGATGTTTGAAATTCTCTTCGTTGTAGTTGTTCACTCAAAATTGTTTTAATATTAATTGTAGTTGTTAAACATTTTCAGAAGCCAGTTTCAACAGTGACATGGTCAGAAAAAGCTTTTTGTGCTTTACTGAGTTTCAATGTTGAGAATATTTATGGTAAATAAAATAACGATTCGATAAGCAATCTCACATGTGATCAAAGATATGATAAAAATCCAAGAAACTTAATGAAAAACAAATTGAAAGATAGCATTTTCTACTCTTTGGCAGGTGCTCCGTTGAACAAGAAGAAAACGGGCCTTTTTTAAGATAAACGATCTTAGCCTTCCTTTGACAGTTTAAAAATTAAAATCTCCTGTAAGTTAAGTTAATTTCAGTCTGTAGTCTTATGGTGGGCTTCTGCTAGTTTTTCACTTTTCATTTTATGCTCGAGAAGAACCAGGTGATTACCTTAGAGCGTCCCTATGTGCAAATATTGTAAAGACCTGTCAGTTTGTGCTATTATATAACGAGGCCTTACTACAAGTTTGATGCCGTGTACGACGTACGGTTGTGTATAGTTTTCAACACGCATTGGTGGAATACTGCAAGTCAAATGTGAAGTCGTTAAAGGAAGAGCACCTGACTTTCAAACGGAATTTTGAAGCACGGCCTGGGTTCATTCACGGCTTCTAATCCGGACCTATGGACGATCCGCCAGAAACCGTTTGTTCGGAAGGGGGATAACTCTTATCCCAGGATAAACCACGTTAGCATATACCAAACCAGTGAGTAGTGTTTTTCGCGCGCTCTGATTGGTTCCTTATTTAGGAATATCCTAGATTTTTAAATAAAATCAAATGGTTATTCGATTTCAAGCAATTTAAATTGTTCGGTGGTCACCGGTTATCAGCTCATATTCTAGTGACTGACTATATATGGAAAACGCATGGTTGTGAGGCTGTCATGTGACATCTCATTCAACGGGAATTCCTCATTAGAGGAATTACCTTCGAAGAACAGAAAATGGATCTAAAACCACATGATGGTTTTATTCACACCATAAATTGATTCTTTTTTTTAACATTCTATTGTAATAGTTTTAGCGCTATATATGCTTATTAAATTAAAAGTATTATTATGGTGAAACACATATAGACCCAATTTTCATCCCCCCCCCCACCCTCCTCCCTTTTCGAAAAATAATTACTATAAAATAAAATTTGCACGGCATCTTGCAATTTGAAGACTTCTCAATCAATCAGACACCACTCTGTGTTTTGCATTAACCACGACAAGGTACAACTCGCGAGAAGCGGTTGAGAAGGAAGCCAGACTCAAAGCGTCATGAGTCGGGATGGACTAGTGGTGGACGAACTTCTTGCCGTCTATCGGTAACTCAACGAACCGATATCAAAGTTTCCAGACTGAGTTTTTCTGAAGTTTGTGATAGCAGGTTAAGAGTGCCGTTAGCGTGTTTGATGTCTGGGCGGCCATATACATGCGACGAAGGATGATTTTGCAATGGTTTTGGAATGACTTAAACTGTTTTCCTGACCACTTCAAAATTTTGGCTGCAATTGCACTAACCATTCCCAAGGCAGACGCTATTTGGGGTGATGTTGTGAATGGAAAACTGTTACAATTGTTTGGTTTTGTTATTTGAATGTCTTTTCTCTTACCATTAACCCTTGGAAGTCCAAGCTCTTTACTGTAACAAGTTAGTCAAAGGGGGGGGAGGGGGGAGGGGGTCATTTGGACCCCCCATAGGTTTTCGAAAGAGTTGCACATAAAAGATCAGGCTTTGGCATAGAAGCAGCTTTTGGTTTGCTGATTACTTTTCATTACAGCAATCAAGACTTAATTAAGAACTGTTGCTATGGCAACAGTCGTTTCACAACATTTCCGCCATCTTGGCCGCAACCTTGGACTTTTCAAAGAAAAGTATTGTACACAAAAATAATGCAAGTTTTGCTGGAATTAGTAGAAAATATGTGATTTCAGCCTCAGATAAGAATATAATTGAGAATAGAGTCAAAAAGAAGAAATGAGAACCAATTTTCCAAAAATATTACGTTTTTGTTTTTCAAACTTTACTTTGCATAATTTATTTTGCATAACTTATGAATGATGACGTCATCCAATTAACGTCAAAAATGCGCTCATTATCAGACTACAGGTACCGAAAGTTTGTTTTCATTGCTTGAAAGTTTCAAATTTTAGGTCGGAAAAACCGTTTGGGGGGAAGGTGTCCGTTTGATCCCCCCCTTGGAATTTCGTGGGTTAATCCTAAAAGCTTTAGTGGGAGGTGGAGGGGGGAGCTAGGTCAACTCGGCCCCTCTTCCCTCGATTTTTATGGCTTTGAATTTTTTTTGCCTTATTAATTGTCAAAAGCTTTGGTACAACTGTATTTTGTTCGTTAGCTCAAATTTTGATACTTAAAAAGTGACGTCACAACTGATGAGTTCATCAAAACAAGGCACGCAATCTGTGCGTTGACTGCAAAACCGCTGAAACCTTACAAAATGCTGAAAACTTCACAATGGATTCAACTTTTTTCCAATTTTAATACCTAAATGCTGTTTATCGTTGTATGGAGGAACAAAATTTCAAGTTTAACTAAATTTGGAAAGCTAAAAATCCAAAATGGCCGCCGCCTTTAACGTCATTTATTTGACTATCGTTGTCATCTAATCCAATTAGACACCAAGTAGTAAAGTTTTATTGAAAGTACAAATGAAGCTTATTACGTGTACCAAATTTTATGTCCGATTGACCATCTCGTGGCTTCGTGTAATTTTATGCTTCAGCGATTAACAAGCTGCTGCTCACAGCGCGAAACTCAACATGAAATGAATGCCAATGTAAAATATCGAAGCTGCAGCTGTTAAGATAGCAAAACGTTACCAAGCTACGCAAGCAGTCATAACCAAAACCACTATCTTTGCACTTTTTTAACTTCTTGCACTACGAGACCAATCTTTATAATTTATGTGCTTCAGTAGAACTAGATGACGCAGTCACACGCAGGTTTCTTCTGGTTGCTAAATTTGATATTCAAATAAGAGCTTCGAGGGGCTTGGCCTTTTATACCTTTTCATAACTTCTTGTTCAAACCCCGACAATTCTCATAACGGGCCCTTATTCATTCATTCACAAGCAAGCTCCTTGCATCGTAATATTCTGTTCGCTGTATTGTTCAGATGTTGTTTCATCGATAGGGTGTATGGTTTGAAAAAAATTACTAAAGCTTTTTATGGTTAATCGTGTATAATAATTTCAAATGCCGTGTTCCTTATTTGTTTTATCATTTACTTCCATTTCTAATTTGGAAACAATCTTGGATTATTATAAAACAACAGAAAATTTTAAGGACGCCCAAGCTAGATACGAACTTTAAGTTCTTGTTTAATCAATCTTGCACTGTGTTATGTTCACTGACATATAACTGGTGTTCTTTGTTCTTTTACTACAACCCATTCGGACAACAAATGTTGCATGCACACGTTCTTGTGTGGACTTTAAAATGGAACATAAAAGTAATAATAACAAAAACAATAACAACAATAATAATAGTTATGCAGCGCAAATACAGTCAATTTCAGCGCTTTACAAAACGTCAATTTAAAGCTAACTAAATTAAAATGATAAAATACTAATTAAAACCAGATAATTTACTATTAAGAATTGAAAACAAGAATAATGTTAACAATCTACAAATTTGCATGGTATTGATAACATAACTTATATTATTACTGTGGTAGTTCTATTGAATTTTGTTTAAGAAAAAGTAATTTGTTACACTGAAATAGTGCTGCCACAGAGAAGGATCTTGTGCCTTAATGATCGTGGATCGAACGTGTTTTGGTCTATTAAAGCTGCGGAAGAGGACCGAAGGTGTTTTTGAGGAGTGTAAATACTGTTTGAGATTTTAAGGAGTTGTAAAAATACACTGAAACAAGATATATACCTTCTCTTCTTAATGCGGACCATCGCGACCACAATTGTTTACTGGACACATTCTTAAATGGACTCTAAACTACTTACTTTCTTAGCCAATACATAACAACAACTATTTTACTAAAAGAATAGTCATTTATATCAATGAACGAGTCCATGTTGCAGTTTCTGGGCAAGTTGCTTGTGACTACAACTCAAAATTGCTTCAATATTTGTACAGTCTTGTCCATCAACATTCTTTTAGGAATTTCATGAAAGAGTCAGTAATTTACAGCTCAATTCCAAATGTACACTGAACTATTGTCAACGTTGTAGATTATTCCGTCATTGTTCACAACTGCTAGATACTGCTTGCCCTTGTGTGTGAAAGCGTGTATGTATCTCGCCCCGGTGGTTGGCAGTTGTTGGTACACGTTGAACTTGTTGTCAGCCATCTTGTAAACTGCAGACTTCACTTTAAACCCAGCACCACTTCGTGTATAGGAATTAGCCACGACAAGGAATATTTCTCCAGCAGTATTTAAGAAAGAGTCCCATCCCATAGCGCCATGAGTCGGGATGGACTGGTGGTGAACGAACTTGATGCCGTTCCATCGGTAAATGAACGAATCGATAGCATAGTCGTCCGTTAGGGGAGTTCGAAAAACTTTAAAGTTGGCGACAGCAAGATAAACGGTACCGTTAGCACGGATGATGTGCTTCCTGCCGTTAACATGCGACGAGGGAAGATCCTGAAACGGCTCAAAGTAATTTCCCAACCACTTCAAGACGGTAACTGAATATGCAATAGACCGTCTTATGCCACACGCAATGTAGGTGATGTTGTGAATGGTAAAAGTGTTGCATCGGCTCGGTGTCGCTGTTATTTGAATGTCTTGTATCTTTTTACTAAACTTTTCGTTTTTCCACTCGTACACCGATACTTCTTGACTGCCGTACTTACTGATACTAAATAAAATAAACTTTCTCGTATTTATGGTGAAGTAGTGTATGTCTTGAACGGAGTTAGTTGGAATGCGCTGAAACTCTTGGAAGATTCCCGCATCCAATCTGTACACAACAGAATGTTCCTGGGTATAGCTAATGCCATCGTCTGTGTTTCCCACAACCAGAAAATGATTTCCATCATTTGTAAAATATTCGACTGCCCGTACACGAAATGAATCCAGTGTCTGGTTTGGTGTAAAGTTATTTTTTAGAAGCACGTACACGGGTACTTTTGTTTTGTATGGACTTGCGGTGCCATGGAATTTAGCAAAAGCAATGAATAGCTCATTCTTTATTTCAAACGAAGTAACTGCTGTTCCATACTTTGTTTCGATAGTCTGAAGCAGACCGAAGCACCCAGGACTTTCTGCAGAGAACAATGATTTTGTTAGATAGCATTTTTGCTGATATTTATTCGCACAACATAACTGAACTCTTTGTCTGCTCTGATTCTTTTTAGGGCTTGGTTTTTTCTTACTAGAATATGAGAAAATATAGAATCACTTTTTTCAGAAAGTGGTATACCTTTCAGTATTTACCTTCCTTCACTGTGTTATGAAATCGTACCACATACAAAATGTTGGTGTTTTCTATATTTTCTGTGTGCTTTGTCTCTTTAACCCTATCTAGCATTTGGGAAAGATTCTGCCCCCTAATGTCTTTTATAGAATAACGCTTGATCGGTTTGGACTTAAGAATAAAAATTTCACGGCTTTTCCAGAACTTTTTAGGGAATCGTTTTATGAGCATTTCACAGCTCCCTAATGTACGCTGTTACATGTAGCCTTGGTGACCATGAAAGCAAATCTGGCTTTTCCAGTCTTCAATAATTTATTTTGTTGATCATTCCAAACACTCTAATGTAAAACTTCAAACTTAAATTATTTAAGAAAAACTGCAGACATTCCCTTACAATATAATAAAAACAAGCTATTAGTTATTTTTGATTTTTACATAGTGTCGGTGTTTTGCATGAGTATTCACAATCTCCTACAAAGTAAGAGTGCAGTGAGTGACTTTTTATACCCTACCTTTGAATTGTTTTCATTCAGTAACAACGGAGTTAAATGGGTTTAGATTGGTTGCTATGGAAACAAACACCTTAATTCGTATATTTTGGAGTTTGAGCAATGTTTTCCAAGATACTCATGGCTTTACGACTGAAACACGTTAATAAAAAGTTTTTATGTCGAAATCAATGGATTGTTTTGCTGTACGAAGGATCTCTCAAAATTAATAGCAAGTTTCAATTTTTGCACTGTTACGGCCATGTGACAACAGTACTGGAAAGGACCAAAAAGCTAAAATTGTTGTTTTTATAATGTTTTGGACCATTTTTCTTGAAAGGGAAGTGTTCTGATCAAATTTAAATTGTATTTAGGTAAAAAGATTACCGTAAAGGGAAACGGACAAATTTGTGACGTCCTCTCCGCGTCCTTTTGCTTTTCGGTAACAGTTCGCTTTACTATAAAGTCAGTTTGTATCTCCATTAGCAAATTAAAACAGTTCTATTGGTTTGACTTTTAAAAGTTTTCTACTGTCTCAAGTTAATGAGTTAAACAGAAAAATTACATTTTTTATAACGTTTGCGTCATAGAAACTTTTAAAAAAAAACGAAGCAAAAATGCAGCTTGAGAGTACTTTAAAATGCCCAGGCTAGACAGGGGTTAAGGCAACTGATCAACACAATACACAATACAAAACGTAATAAAAGTTTAAGCCTAATTTTAGCCCAACGTAAAACGAAATTACTTGAATATGTAGCTGTCAGTTGAGGTGTTGGAGGAGGGATTCGTCGGTTAAATTTGTCCTCTACATAGAATGTTTTTTTTTACATTTTTTGCTTATTTGCAAAACAAACCTAAAAATGAACAGAAGGCAAGAAATGGTCAACATTAGAACCCAATTTTTATGTAGATCAGTTGTAATCAGCAAAACTTGCGAGACATATTCCTACATTATGCAGAATGATTAATAATGCTGCAACACAGAAGCAAGTCAACTTCATCCTACCACAAATTTCCTGTTCACTTTTTGTCCCACTACAGTCAATTCCATCTCCCTTTGGAGCAGGATTGGAGCACGTTCTCGCCCTTGTTCTCGTTCTTTTACTTTCTGGCAAACAGCTGGTTGGACAATCCGAGGACCATTGTCCCCAGTCTCCCCAGCTGCCATCCACTACAAAACAGAGAGACGGCTTCTTTACTTCGAAATTTGTATTTCTTTTTTCAGCGAAAACCCAATTCAATGCAATCGTCAAACATTTAGAGGTTTTCTGATTAGTTTTAAAATTTTTAATGTTGAGCCCATGCCTGTAAACAGTCAGCAGAAACCTGATCAAACTTAAAACCTCACATCCGTTTTTTTGTATATATGAATGCAAAGTACTACTAACTTACAAAACAGAGAGACAGCTTCTTTATTCCGAACTTTGGATTTCTTTTTTTCAGCGAAAACTCACACTCTTACACGTTTCTGATTGATTTTGAAATTTTTAATGTTGACAACAGTCAGCAGGAAAATGATCAAACTTAAAGCCTCACATCCGTTTTTTGTCTATATCAGTGCAAAGTACTACTAACTTACAATTTGTAGCAAAATGTATCTCGGCCTCTTTGCTGAAGTAACGTGTAAACCCCGTTTATAGGTTCCGCACGAAATTTGTAGTTAATGCGGTTTGTTAATGGGTTCTTCCAAGTTCTTTCAGTGGATTTGTTTTGTCTCTGATTTTTTCAAGCGTGTCTTTTGCACTTTTAAGATTTTTAAATTTCTAAAATTTGAAAGGGCATGCGCGGTGGGGGAGAGAGTAGGGGAATGTTACAGCAATTCCGCGTCCCCAAAGAGAATGGGGTTGCACCAAAAAAAAATCTGTTTTCTTTTTTTTTCATAACAAGGACTTGGTTCCTGAATACTTGAAACATAAAATAGATTAGGACAGTCGGCCAAATTGAGAGGTCAAATAAAAGGATTTCCATACATACCCACCAAAAATCTGCGCTAGCCTTTAAAAAGTCCATACTAATTGCATTCTAAAGTCAAACGCCTGTAAAAATACTTCGGTATAACACCTAAATGTTAGAAAATGTTTTGTGCAGTTTGAGTTATAACGTCTTAACTCTTCCTGCTCGGGTGCTATTTTCTTCTACGCCCACGTCAAGATGGCAGACGCTTACAGTAGAATTGCAACACTGCTCAAAATTGAGACTCGTACTTAGAAAAATTTCAAGAAAAAATAGAAGTTGAAAATACCAATGACAAGTTTCGAATCATTAGGAACACATGAATTAAAGTCACTATTCACTACCACCACACTAACCCATCATTTCGCTGACAACACCTCGCATTTTTTGTTTGTCTATCTTAAGTTCTTACAATAGTAACCCTGTTGCAGCCAAACCCTTACTAACCATAGTAACTATCAACAAGCATCAATAGCCATAAGGTATGAATTTACGAATAATAAATGAGCCGAGACAGTCCGGGCTTTTTTGGGGTGTATCTTTTACAAAATCTTGTCGATAAAAACTAAAAGAAAATTAATTTCTTCTGACTTTGAAGAAACACGACAAACTAAAAAACAACCTTTCCTTTTAATACAAATAATACTATTTTAAATAATTTAAGTTATACATAGAATAATTTTTCCAGTCAAAGTTTAACCCTAGAAGGCATAAGGTAAAAAGAGTCAATCTGACCCACCCCCTGGACTTTTGACACCTTTCATCCGTTTGACTTGACATTTGGTATATAAAGAACTTTCAATAGTTCTTTTTCATGTTAACAACAACCGCATTCACAGAGCTAATGCATAAAAATTTTCATAACTGCACATGCAAGTGAGGCAGTTATCTGTAAGTGCATGCCCAAAACTGTAGATACGCTAGGAGAATTTAAAAGATATCAAACTTAAATTATTTATACTAAACTTGTTCAAATACAATTATTCTCTTCAATCTCGGTGAATATTTCGGCATTATTCACTTCGATTTCAGAAAATCAATGAATATCATATTTAACCATAGATCACTTACCAACGGGCGGTAGAGAATCTGCAATCTATTGTATAAAACAAAATCAGACATTAGCTTACAATTTTTGAACATTACTGACATTTTGAAACGTTTGTAAAAGTAGTCAGAGTCTTGCATAGTAAAAACTAATTAGTAGGAAATAATTGAGGGAATTTCGTTTAAACCTTCATTATTAAAATGGTATAAACGTCCGATGTAAGAAACTCACTCACAGAAATTACGAATTAGAAGTTATGTGACGTTTTTACATAAGATGAGTTTATGCAAACGGAGGCAAAGTGAGAGAAAAAGACGCGTAAAGCTAGGGCTATATAACATCTAATTGATAGTTAATAGAGTGTTACTAGAAATAAAAATCATCAAACTGAGTAGGAATATCGATATAAAAAATCATACAATCTATCAACATCAACAAGGTTTCTTTGCTAACACCGCCGCTCCCTTGTGCACTCAAATGGACAACATTTAGGTCAAAAATTGCCAATGCAAAGCTGGAAATTTGCCATGCAAATAAATTCATCCATGTTTCTTTGAGTTAATCGAGTCTTGCAAAAACTTAGATATAACCTTGTTTTCAAAGTACACCCATCCCGGTCGTGGTTTAAATGAATTTGGGAACTGTTGATTCGTTGCACTGTTGAGCTCGCAGTTGTAGGTAGAAGCGAGCTTTCTGTTGAAGTTCAATGAACGACATCGTTTGTTGAGGTTACACTTTGCTAAGCACCATTGTGAAATATTATGAAACTTCATGATAGCGTGGTCATCTAGTGCGTAATCTGAAAGCAAAGGTTCACAGATTACTGTGTGTCACAAGTTGGTCCTCAGATATCATGATTGCAAAACTTGTACTGTCGTAATTTCAAATAACGGTTTTCAAATATATAAAACCAATCGTAAGAAAAAGATGAATCGTTTAATAACTAATGTGCGTCATAAATTACAACTTACAAAAATCACAAAGGAAATTTGCACCCATACTAGTCATCTCTTTGGATGAATATCAGTATAATATGTAGATATCGTGTGATGATTATCTACAAATTTTTAATTTGAGTGGTTATGAGTGCTAAAATAAACTACAAGTTATAATGGTTATAGCAGTGTATCAGTGCTTGATAGAGTGTTAAATATTTCAATTCTGCTTGTTCCTTGATATTTCTAAAGTTATGGTCGTTAAAGTATTTTACTTATATATCGGCTACAGTCATGTGTGTCATATGAGGATGTGCGATTTGATAACATGCTTACCTGATTAATCTTCCTAGTTTCCTCTAAACTGGAATCAAATAGCCGTCCAATGAAACTGACAAATTTTTCAATAACGTTTCAGTAATTGTTGTGACCAAAAAAATACTTCTACTACTACTGCAACTACTGTTATTACATTACTACTATTACTACTACTATTTATTACTATTACTACTGCTATTACTATTACTATTACTATCACTACTACTAGTACTACAACTACTACTACTATTATTACCATTGCTTCTACTTCGACAAAATTGTTCCAGCTGATTAGATGATTGTTAAAATTGTTCCAGCTGATCAAATAGACTTAACAAAGGCATTATACACCTGAAAAAATCCGATGCATTTCACAGCAAGCTATATTCACAAGTGCCTTTCAGAAAGAAATGCAAGTCAACTCAATGAAATATGATAAACTGAAGTTTACAACAGCATGTATTTATTCTAAAAGCTAGTAGTTGTTTTTGTTTCTTTTCTATTTTTTTGACAGTATTTATTGTAACAAAATGTGCAATAAATTTTTTTAATTGAGTGTGTACAATTATGTTGAAACGCTCTGTCAGAACAGCAACTTTTTCTGAATACAGAGCTCCTAGTGAACATCTTTTCAAGTCACTCTGCATATTAAATTTCCTTGACATAACTAAACTGCAGATTCTTTGTTTTATTTTCCAGTGGTGCTTTTCAGAATGAAGTGTAATTCAACTCAGTGAAATCTGATCAAGTTTACAATAGCATGTATATATTCTAAAATGCTAATAATTCTTTTTGTTTCTTTTTCCTTTTGTTTTTCTTTACAGCAATTCTTGTAACGAAATGTGCAATAATTTGTTTTAATTGAGTGTGTACAATTATCTTGAAACACTCTGACAATATGAAAAACCTTTTCTATCATGCTTATAAAGCTTATAACTATTACTATTAATATTGCTACTACTACTACTAGTAATACTTTATTTACAACTAATAACAATAATAGTAATAACATTAATAATTATTACAATAAAAACAACAATAATAGAGAAATAATAAAAAATAATAATATTAATGAAAGAAATGTTAATACTATAAAGTTAATAACAAACTCAATTTCACTATAAGATACCAAAACATTCCGTTTAAAAAAGCTGTCCTTGCTTGCAAGCAGCTACTAATAATGAATTATAATTTATGTTACGTACTCAATTGTCCTCCCCAAAGTTTCTACTAAGTTCACGAATGTTACCAGAGTTCTTTGATTTTTTTTGCTAAGTGTATCGTAGGTATTTTATGCTAGGTACAAAAAGGAGTGTTGTGTGACTGAGGTGCGTCATTGATTAAGGCTTGACAATAACAATAAACAAATACACGAATTGTACAAGAGGGAGAGATTTTCTTAGGAGATAAACTCAGGCAGAATTCACAAGGCAACACTTACCAAACGACCACATGTACTCTACCATGGGTGGACAAATCCCTTCAGATAAGACCTTGGATATAACACACAGTGCAGCCAAAGAAGAAACAAGAAGTTTTAGATCCATCTCTGCGTACAATCACTGATATACCTGTTGAATAAGAGCCCAACTCATTCCGTAACAAAAGATGTAGTTTTTCTTGTTTCATCTGAATCTTATTAGCTTAGAACGTTTTTGCCAAAATAAAACTATTGGTAAAGATGATTTAAGAATAGATTTGGGGTGTGTTTTTTATGTTAAAAAGACTACGTATTGGACTTTTTTACTATCAAAAACTCCGTCCCGTTCTTTTCCTCGTGTACGTGTTTAGAAAACGATAATAGGACAAGATTTAATTTAGTTATTTTCTGAATAGTCGCTGTGTCGACAACTTTCCCTCCTCCCACAAGCACACCCAAAGTTCAAACTTTCAAGGATTTTTATGGGTTTTGATGCAACTTTTTACAAAATTGAGCTATCGAACAAAAAACCCGACAAATTATAAAACCAATGGCTTTCTGCCAGGTTGGAAAAAGATAGAATCCGATGGACTCTAACTAAAGCATGTGTTTTTTCTTTCAGAAGTTTTTACAATGGAAAAGGTAAAATAGGGTATCAACGACAAAAGGGAACTTAAGAATCGGTGCTAGGATATGACCACATTTCTTGATGTTTGCTTGACCTATCGAATCCTCTTGGTTAATTGAATTGTATCGAAACCATCCTCCCTTAACATAAAAGTACGTGACTTACTCAAGGTGGATACCATTAAAAGATTCTTGTTCATAGCCGACGCGTTTGGACATTGAATAGTGTTGTAACATTACAATTAATAATACAATGCTCTACATAACTCAATTTCAATTATTGCTTTTAACTTTAAACTAAACTCGCTGGATAGACTTCCACTCAGTAATTATTCGTGGGAATAAATGCTAACATTTGAAAACCATTTTGAAATTTATCAAAATTGAAAAAACGTTTTTTCCCTCTTTTTAGCTAGGGAGAAAACTAAGTGTTGTTAAAAGTCATTAACAAAACATGGATATCTTATGAGTGACTCCCACTTTCACATTGAGAGTTATTTTTATTTTGCTCTTCTTAAAATAAATCAGCATTATACAGATCCGCTGGTTTTCTAGTTGCACTGATCAAACTGTAACTTTTGCTAATCCAGTTATTTTCAGAGGAAGTGGATTTGTGTGCGAAACAGCCGAATGGTGGCTGTCGTTTTGAGCTTTGAAACAAAACCAAACTTGTCCAAGATGTCAAGATTTCTTATTGTTATCTAAACAAAAGCTATCGTGGTCACTTCTTCCGGCTACTTCAAGTGACATTCGAATTAGTGCCCAAAATAATTTTTTCTAAGAAAGGTTTTGAACAAAAGCTGGCTGTACTTAAATCAGTATTGAGACATAATGGCTTTTACACTCACTTTCGAGTTTATTAAACTAGCTGTTTTGCTGCTTTTGAAATGTCTTTATTATAACGGTAAATTAGTTGAGAAGTTTCTCGACAAGTTAAAAAGTAATTGATTTTTTCTTAGATTTGATTTTAAAACAAAAATGCAAATAAGGTCCAACAATTTTAAGAAAAAACTTTTATTATAAGCTTTCAAATTCTAGGTCTTCAAGCAAAGAAAAACATAGTGGAAATGGTAATCTCGGGTATTTTGATCAATTTGTGATGAATACTTTTAAAACTGTCCAGTAAACTAATCGTGTATGTATGAATCAATACACAAAAAAATTAAGGTTATAAAAAAACACGATAAAATTGTTAACTCGTACGAAAGTACTCAATGTTAAAACTTATACCAACTATGGAATTAAGTGCAGTTTGAAAATTAATGGTTTAAACATTAATTTTATTTCTCACAAGCCTTCCAACAATGTAGGATGGTGAGGTAATAGTTGTCTCGCTTTGCTGAGGTTCAGTGTTGAGAACTTTACATACATGGTTGATTAAATACTGAATTTGAGTAACCCTCTCACATCTGGTTAAATGTAATCACATTTTAAAGTTTGCTTTCTACGTTTGGGGAAGTGTTCCATTGGTCAACAAGAAAACCAGTAACCACTTTTAATAGTTAAAACGCGTACGCATTTTATGCTCCTATGAGGATGCATTACAAATACAGAACGTGATAAAAAGGAATCAAATATGGGAAATGTTGAGTGACACACCTTCACACTTGCAGATTTTCAATTTCACTGTCTTTCTTAGATCACCAATATACAGATTGACTCAAAAATTTTTGATTACCAGTTGAAGCTAACGCAGGAAGAATTAGAAGAGAGTGTAGATATGAGATCGACACAGCAAAATCATAGTTGTTTTGGGATATTGCAAGAATTTCAAGCTAAAGTTGGCCCTTCTTATCTTTATCTATGGTAAAGATGTGGAGATTTCTCACGGCTACTTCAAGTGATGACCAAAATAATGCCTAGGATGATTGTCTTTAAGAGAGGTATGGAAATCGAGGATGGAAATCGGTGGAGGAACATGAAGTAGCATTTAGAAATATTGGATTTTGTACTAGTCCAGTTTTTTCGAGCTAACACAAGGCATTTGCACGATTTTTATGTTTTAGTTTGCTATATTTACCATTCAAATTTGGTAAGAGCGAAGTAATTCAAAGAAACGGAAGTTTTGTTGCTTAAACAACGTATATGTCGTAATAATTATCATCATAATGTACATATTTTAACAGTTTTGTTTTTTCTTAGCTTTAATTTTATTATAAAACTTAAGAGAAGGCCCAATAACTCCAAGATAACAACAATATTAAACATTCAAAATCAAATGTTAGCGAAGAAGAGTGTGTTGCAAATCTTGTAAATTAATTTTAAAAAAGTAACGTAAAGTATATTGATACAGTTGTAATATATGGTATAGATAATGGCCTGCCAGTATATTGATCATGCATGCATCATTACACTAAGCAGTTTAAGATGACAAGAAAACGAGAGAAAATTTTTAACCTTGATGAAGTAGTGGTCAAGGCTAAAATTTGTGTCAGTATTCAAGTTAGAGATGTTTGAAAATCTCTTGGTTATAGAGTTCACTCAGAATTGTTTTAATATTAATTTTAATTGTAAAACATTTTCAGAAGCCAGTTCCAACATTGACATGGTCAGAAAAAGCTTTTCTTGCTTTGCTGAGTTTCAGTATTGAGGATATTTATAGTTAATTAAATACCGAATTGGTAAACAATCTGACATGTGATCAAAGATATGGTAAAATTTAAAGGAACTTCATGAAAGACGATTTGAAAGATACTATTTTCTACTTTTTGGTAGGTGCTCTGTTGATCAATAGGAAAATGGCCCTTTTTCTAAGGTAAATGATCTTAGCCTTTCTTTGTCAGTTTAGAAATTAAAGTTCTCGCTTATGTTTAGTTAATTTCAGTCCGTGGTCTTATGGTGAGCTTTGCTAGTTATTCACTTTGCATTTCTTGCTTGAGAAGGACCAGGTGATTAACTAAGAACCTCCCCTTTGTGCAAATATTGTAAAGACCTGTCAGTTTGTGCAATTATATAACGAGGCCTTATTATAAGCTTAACGCCGTGTACGACGTACGGTTGTCTGAAGTTTTCAACACTCACTGGTTGAATACTGAAAGTCAAATGTGAGGTCGTTAAAGGAAGAGCGCCTGACCTTCAAACGAAATTTTGAAGCACGGCCCGGGTTCATTCACGGCTTCTAATCCGGACCTATGGACGATCCGCCAGAAACCGTTTGAAAACGCATGGATACGAGGATGTCATGTAACATGTGATTCAACGGAATCGGAAGTTATTTTTGAGTCGGCGGCTTCTTCAGACACAATTTAGTCTCAAATAAATATTTGCCGGTGAAAAATTAAATTGTTGTTGTATTTAATGAAACTGTATTTAATAAAACAATAAATATTAGCTGACTATAACAGATTCGTGCTCTGCGCTCATTTGATATTTATCAGCTAATATTCAGTGCGGTCTCGCAGAAAAAGGGTTAATTATTCCTGGCTCGCACATGGACGTGACGACATGGCGTCCTGGTTTTCGAAAGGTTTAAGTAAAGCTCAAACTTCAAAAAGAAATGAGAACGTGACGAAATCTGGATTGGGTGTTCTCCGAGGTATAAAAGTTTTAATTTGTTTTTGAACATTCTATATCTCAGTTTACAAGAGATACAGAAATCGTAACACTAAGATGAAGCAATTATCAATTTCCGGTTTGTTTATAAATTTCAAAAACCGGCATAAAATACGAAGATTATTTTTTTTGTGACACTGACTCACTGGTTTTTTAAATGCTAACGTAATTATTCACTTCAGTGTCGGTGAAAAGCCCAGTATATTTACTTCCACTTCGTTGAATAATTGCTGGCTATCCCAAGGGTAAAATTTATCCAGGGGTTGAAATGCGTTACTTGAAGCCGTGATAGATTCATCCTTAGGGTAAACCGCGCTTACCCAGGGATACATTTACCCCAGCAATGGAGCAGGGTTGAGTCTTCATTCTATCGTTTCTTTACTATGAAACAACACATAAATCAAACGTTTTGTCGCAGTAAAATACATGCTTCTCAAACAACACTTCAGCTTCACTAATACTGAAGAGTCTTTTTATCAAAAGGAAAGTAAAAAATAACAAAATATATAAAACATAGTTTTTGAAGCCTATATTTATTAACCCTCGGAAGTCCAAGCTATTTACTGTTACAAGTTAGCCCAAGGAGGGGGGTGGGGATCATTTGGACCTCCCCCCCGCATAAATTTTCGAAACGGTTGCAAATTAAATGTCAAACTTTTACATGGAAGTAGCTTTTGGTTTGCTAATAACTTTCCATTACAACAATCAAGTTATAATTAAGAGCTGTTGCTATGGCAACAGTCGTTTCACAACATGTCCGCCATCTTGGCCGTCATCTTGGATTTTTCAAACTGAAGCAAATTTTACTGGAATTAGTCGAAAACATTTATTTTCAGCCTAAAATAGGAATATAATTGAGAATAGAGTCAAAAATAAGAAATAATAAACATTTTTCGAAAAAAAAATATAGTCTTTTATTTCAAACTTTAATTTGCATAATTAATTAGGCATAATTTGTAAGTGATGACGTCATCCAATTAACATTAGAAAAAGTGCTCATTATCAGACTACAGGTACCGAAAGTTTCATTTTGATTGCTTGAAAGCTTTAAATTTTAGGTTGGAAAAACCTATGGGGGGATCCATTTGACCCCCCCCCCCCGCTTGAACTTTCGAGGGTCAATTAACTTGTCCTACATTGGCGGAAAATCTAGCCAGGACAAAAAATTAAAACTAAACTTGCAGCACATCTAAATCACTGAGCAGCGACTTTGATCGGTGAATTTAAGTCACAACCAACTAGCTGATCGTGGGTGGAAGCGGAATCTTTTCAGCATGATGATTCGTTATTACATGCAGATATTTTTCGACGAATGATTCATGATTCATTTATACATTTTTTTCACGATTCATGATTCATTTGTGTTAACATGAGACAAAAACAAAAGTTTCATTTTTTTGTCCATGATTCATGATTCACTGCCTGTGAGATGGTATGATTCATGATTCCTTCAATTTCTTAGCCGTGATTCATGATTCAAGATTCCGCTTCCATCACCGAAGCTGAATAGCTCTCAAAGTCGACATCCTGTCCGGCCATGTCACATTTTAACATTGGGAGTTGCTCTAAGTGGGTCTCTGTCTGACTGTTTTTCAAAATGGATCTCTGTCTGTCTACTCAGCAACTTTAAGACACGATGTCACAAAGTTTCCGCCAAACGACAAAAGAGCAGCGCGCGTCGTCGCCATTGTTCGTCGGTATTTCTCGGGAAATCTAACTAGTCCAGGGAAAACGTTACTTATTCCACTTGAACATAAGCATTTTTATCCTCCGCAAAAACCATCACCGGGATAGCAGATTTATCATCGGCAGTAGCACTATACCAGGGATAAAACTATTGCGTCCTTGGGGGCCGTATCATTTTTATGAGGAAGATGGGGGCGGGGGTGGGGGTGTCTGAAGAATTTATGGGGAATGCACAATTTTTCCGAATCTAAAACGGCGGGTCACTTTTTTTCCAGAGTTTAATATTAATTTTTTTTAAAACGTATGCAATATCAGAAATGAGAGTGCAAGCCGTATTACTCAGCTACTGTTTGTTTCTCTTTCAAATATGGACTTGCAAACAGTTTGTTTAGCGACGGACCAGTTGATCTCCTTGCCGGGGGGATGGGGACAGTGGAAGAATTTATAAAAAAATTTGAGGAGCCCCAAATGGCATAAAATAGCAGACGCAACATTGTGAAAGGAAAAGAAAATGCAAATCTGTTTTTGTGATTGTGGTTATAATATGCTTAAAACTACACAGCGTGTAATTATTCAATTGCACCCAAAACACATATCAATATGTCGTTGTGATCGTATATTCCATACTGTTTGATTAGGTTTAAAATCTATTTCAAACATTAAAAACCGCATATTTGATCACACCTACTCAAGTTTGCATCAATGAAAGGCACATCTGGTTATAAACACATTATTAATTTAGAGAAATTTCTTTTGAAGAACAGAAAATGGATCTGGAACCAAATGATGGTTTTGTTCACACCATAAATAGATACGTATTTTTTATTCTATTGTAATAGTTTTAGCGCTATATATATTTATGAATTAAAATTATTATTATTATTATTATTATTATTATTATGGTGAAACACATATAGAGCAAATTTTAACTCCTCCCCCCTCCCCTTTCGAAAAATATTCACTACAAAAAATATTGCATGGGCATCTCATCTTGTAATCTGAAGGCTTCTCATTCAACCAGACACCACTTTGTGTTTGACATTAGCCAAGACAAGGTACATCCCGCCAATAGCCGTCGAGAAGGAAGCAAGACTCATGGCGCCATGTGTCGGGATGGACTGGTGGTGGACGAACTTCTTGCCGTTCCATCGGTAACTCAACGAACCGATATCAAAGTTTCCAGCCTAAGATTTTCTAAAGGTTGCGATAGCAGATTAGGAGTGCCGTAAGCGTGTATAGTGTGTGGGCGGCCATATACATGCGACGAAGGATGATTTTGCAATGGCTCAAACTTTTTTCCTGACCACTTCAAAACTTTGGCTGCAATGGCACTAACCATTCCCAAGCCACACGCTATGTTGGGTGATGTTGTGAATGGTAAAAGTATTGCATTTGTTTGATTCTGTTATTTGAATGTCTTGTCTCTTAACATTAATCCTAGAACCCCTGGGGGGAGGGAGGAAGGTCAATTTGACCCCTCTTCCCTCAATTTTATGGCTTTGATTTTTTTCTACGTGATTGATTGTCAAAAGCCTTGGTGTAACTGTTTTTTCTTCGTTAACTCATCTTTAGATGCTAATAAAGTGACGTCACAACTGATGACGTCATCAAAATAAGGCACGCAATCTATGTTTTGACTGCAAAACCGCTGAAATCTTACGAAATACTGACAACTTCACAACGGATTCAGTTATTTTATGAATTTTAATTTAATTGAAACTAAATGCTGTTTATCGTTGTCTAGAGGAACAAAATTTCAAATTCAACTAAATCTGGAAATCTAAAAATCCAAAATGGCCGCCGCCTATGACGTGATTTATTTGACTATCGTTGTCTTCGTATTCGATTAGACATCACATAATTGAGTTTTATTGAAAGTACAAATGAAGCTTATTGCGTGTACCAAATCTCATGTCATCGGATGAATTGTGTCGAAAGTAGGAGGGGGGTCTGATTGACCCTTCGTGGCTTCGCGCAGTTTTACGCTTCATCGATTAACGAGTTGCTGCTCACAGCGCGAAATTCAAAATGAGATGAATGCCAATTTGAAATATCGAAGTTGCAGCTGTCAAGATAGCAAAACGTTAGCAAGCTACGCAAGCAGTCATAACCAAAACCACTATCTTTGCACTGTGTATTTCTTGCAATACAAAACTTCACTCTATAATTTAGGTGCTCAGAACTAGAAGACGCATTCACACGCAGGTTTCTTATGGTTGCTAAATATGAATTTCAAATAAGAGCTTCGAGGTGTTTGGTCTTTTATACCTTTTATAACTTCTTGTTCAAACCCCGACAACTCCCATAACGGGCCCTCAGTCATTCATTTACAAGCAAGCTCCTTCCATTGTAATATTCTGTTCGCTGTGTTGTTCATATGTTGTTTCATAGATAGGAATGATGGTTTGATAAAAATAACTAAAGCTTTTTATGGTTAATCGTGTATAATAAATTCAAATCCCGTGTTCTTTATTTGTTTTATCATTTACTTTCATTTCTAATTTGGAAACAATCTTGGGTTGTTATATAAAAACAGTAAGTGGCCGCTCAAGCTAGATACGAACTCTACGTTCTTGTTTAATCAATCTCGCACTGTATTTTGTGCACTGATATATAACTGGTGTTCGTTGTTATTTAACTACAAACCATTCGGACAACAAATGTTTCATGCACAACGCCGTAGTGTAAGGGATAATTCTACCGAGCGAGAAAACGGCTGAAAGACGTAAAAACCAATGATCTGCACCTGGATTTGGAACGAGCACAGCCGAACAGATTTTTCATTACCGAGTCACTAACGAAATCCAACAAGGATTTGTTTAAGGAAACCCTTGCAGTAATGCGTGAATGTGGATACAAGTTTATTTGGACTAACATGGGTCGTATATTCCTACGGAAAGATGAGAGAAGCCCTGCGGTGTGTATATCCAGCGAGAAGAATCTTGACGAAATCCGTAGTTAAAAAGATGGACAAAGTCAAAGTAATATTCCTCTGTAACTGAAATTATCAAAACATTGGATTTTTCTTAAATGTGTATTATGCAAACAAGAAGCTGGAATGCCCTTGGCATGTATTCCTGTGGGTAAGCCGTCCTAACAATAGCAGCTAATACTCAATGCTCTACCTGCAATAGAAAAATTAAGAAAAACAATAGGGCTATAGAATGTGATCTTTGTTTACAGTGGCACCATTTTAGATGTAGTTTGATCTCTTCTAAACAATTTAACCAAATCTCGATTACTGGAGAGCTATGGCTCTGCCAGCGCTGCCGTGATGTTTTTCCCTTTAATACCGTTGAGACATCTGAATTAATTGAAATGGCATATAATTCGAACACGAGCTGTTTATGCAGTTCTAATATCTCTAAATCAAAGTTGAATAATTTAAGCAATCTTGATACACTATTGTCAATTGAAAACATTCCTTCACTTTCAAATATTGACGCCGACATCAACTTACCTTATCAATGCAATTTTAAGTACTACTCGACTCATGATTTTCATAATAGTCAAGAAATAAGAGATACTATCTATACGCAAGAATCATTTTCCATTCTACACTGCAACATAAGAAGTCTTACTGCTAACTATGATAGTCTTTCAAACTTGTTAACCGAGCTTAAACATTCTTTTAGTGTTATAGGCCTTTCTGAAACTAAACTGCTTGTTGGAAAAGATCCCATTATTAACATAGATCTTCCACATTATCATTTTATTTCTAATCCAACTCTCTCATCAGCAGGAGGCGTAGGTATGTACATCAAAGAATCGATTAAATTTACTCGGAGAGATGACTTAAGTGAAAGGACAGAAAATTATGAATCACTGTGGATTGAAATTCAAAATAATAACAAACGGAACATATTATGTGCAGTTTTATACCGTCATCCAAGTAGTAACATTGATTCTTTTACTGACTATCTTTTCAGTAAAATCCATAAAATCCAAAGAGAAAACAAATACTGCATATTAATGGGAGACGTTAATATAGATCTCTTGAATAGTGACTCTCATTCAGTGACTGATGAATATCTCACTACACTCAATTCATATTTCTTCCAACCTCACATTATATCTCCAACAAGAATAACTCACCATTCCGCGACACTAATTGATCACATCTTCTTCAACTCACTAGAACATAGCACCATTAGTGGTAACTTACTATATGAAATCACAGATCACTTGCCAAACTTTATGATAATAAATAAACTAACGTCAATACCAAAAACTTTAAAATTTTTCAAAAGATCGTACTCTAAAGAAAAGGAGGAAGAACTTATTAAATCACTTGAACAAACTGATTGGTCAGAAGTAATAG
>JAOBRG010359018.1:0-12760 GCA_027574985.1 Umimayanthus nakama
AGAACGCCAGCCGCCAACCGCCCTTCTAACGGGAGAAATATTTGAATTCTGCGGCCGCCAGAGGCCGCGAAATACTACCGTACCATGCAAGTTATCGCAACCGTCAAACTTCCACTTACTTCAATGTACGAATTATACATGAACTTTGGGTTAAAATGAAAGCAGAACTGCAGTTGAATACTTTGAATCCGATTGCTTCTTTGGGTTTTAAACCGCGCGCTCGGAATTGAAGCATTCAAAGCCGCTTTCTCGTTCTGAATCTCGAACAATTTTCCTCGCAATTAATCTCGACTCCTCTATGAAAGTAGGGGTCTAATTTGTGCAACTTGCTTCCACAACTTGCAGTGGATAAATTTGATCTGATTAAAGTTGATCAACTTGACGACAACTGTACACGCAAGACTAGAACACGCTCTAATGTATAATGAATGCCACATTGTTACGCAGCAAGTTGCAAGCTGTTGCTCAAACTACCACCCCTTACAGAAAGTATTTCCTTATAGGAGGTCTTTTACTTTGATTTAAGAACGGACCCTTGCACGCTGTGCAAGGCAAGTATTTTTGAAATTTTGGTAGTATGTTTCGTAATCCATTATTCAGTCTGATGTTCCATGCGTAATCGTACCTATCCAGCAACTCGTTTTCTTGGTCTTCCGCACTTTTCGACTCCCGTCGGCCCTTTTCACACGAAGCCACAGCTCATAACCTCGTCGAAGAGCGTCGTCTATTTGTTTGTATTTGTGAGATCCGTTGTTGCAGTATTCTAGGATTCTTGCCCTCAACGCTCCGGGTTTGTCTCTGCAGGTGCTGCCAATGTAGACCACGAAATTCGGCTGGTTTCGACGAGTTCCTCTGGCCCGCCATTCGTATATCCCACAGTATCTGGCGTACTCGGGGAATGCATCTCTGATATATCTGGATATGTACCCCACAGAATCACGCTTTTCATACCACCGTCGGCCCGCTGGTGGGAAATCAGGTACCATTGCTCGTACCCAGTGGGACCAACCGTTGCGACGAAGACGAGACTGTTCTCGAAAGGAACGATCTAATTCCATGATGAACCTCTGAGTATATCGGACTTTTTTGGCGGTTAACTGACAATGCTGTTCCAACGCCTTTGTTTAATAATGAGTAAAAAGCACCAGCGCGTGTCAACTTGTTTCTCAGAATGGATTTTTATTTGCATTACCTGAGCGACACATGACCCCTGCATAATCTGCTTATACACTGACGTTAAAGTTTGCGCTTTGCCAGGACTTTCGCTTCATACTAACAAACCGGCTCGAACTGTTTTCTTTTTCAGTTTTCCGGAAAGTGGACCAAAATGCACTTTTTACTTAGTTTTAACTCCAGCTTTTTTGTATTGTTTTTCCAGCAGGCATGACTCTTTCTCAGAAGTAAGGCGCTGTTAGCAGAACAGCTGTGTAATTTCTCGGAAATAATCTTTAATGTTCCAATCGTTTAAGCTAATTAAAAGTAAGCATATTAAAGTGTTCTCAATTTTGTTCTATGTATTTTGTATTTTTAAAACATGTTAAAGTTGTCCATAATCCAATATACCACTGAGTACCGCGTATTCAAGCAATGTTACTACCACAGTCTTACAATGATTTTTTAGTTTTTATACTCGATTGAAATCAAAACTATAAACTAAGACGACATTAGCTTAAAGAACATCTTAAAATTTGCAAAAGTATCAACTTGCAGTTTATCTTGTTCCTTTTTTGTACAGATAACTGAACTTATAGCCGCAATGAAAAATCGAATTCAATGTGGGCATTTGTGTGGCGTTAAGCAAAGCTCAGTGCTTTGCGGTACGTCGCATCTCTGCAGACTACAATACAGCAGGCTAAAACTTGTTGCTTTTTATTAATGCTACATGTAAGTTCTCTTCCAACAGTGTTGACAGTCTTTGTTTTCCGATCGAATATCAGAATTTGAAGAACTTTCGACCTGGTTTTAATAAAACATACTGCTGAAATTGCATCTGCCCTTATGTCCCTCATAGTGCAAAATCCTGAATATAAAATGATTCCCAATTGTGCCTGTAGTTACAATTCACACCCCAGATTAATTTGAAAGCCCGTGCTGCTTGAAATAGTTAGTAGCGTATTTTTTTCTGAGACGACTAACGGCACAAAATGTCTTGTCGGTATCTCATTCGTAGAACATGCTCGTGACATGTAATTTTGTTTTTCGCTGGTTTCGAAACCTAAAACTTTGTTGCAAATCCAAGCTTTTTCGACATAACAATCATCATTAGGGATGTGACTCGAAGTTTTTCTGCTGGTATGGAATGAGCGTCCAAATGTGAGCTTCATCTCTTGTGCCGGCATTGAATCGAGATATGATATACAAGAGCATGAATGGTTTACTGGTTTACTGGTTAAAATCTAGAAGAACATGATTTTTTTTATCACTAGCAAAATTACTACTAAGCAGTAAACGTCCCAATTCTAAACTGTTTTTAAACAATTAATAAGAGATAAAATGTGCACAAGTCAGTGGTATCATAACGAAGGCTCTCCAAAAGCACGTGTTCAGCTCAGCTCAAGAGCAGATCGCGAACGAACTTCGTTTCTGTTTGCTTGTCGGTGTTTTCCTCACTGTGATAGTACATCTCTCAAACCGTTGTTGCTGATATTCCATGCGTAGTTGTATTTGTCCAGAAGCTCTTTTTCCTTGTTTTCTGCATCTTCTGGACTTTCAGCACGCTGTGTACGCACCCAGAGCTCAAAACCCTTCTTGAGAGCGTCGTTTATCAGTTGGTCTTTGTGAGATCCATTCGTGCAGTACTCGAGGATCCTCTCTCGAAGGCCGGAATCTTGTCCCCCGCTAGAACGTCCAACATAAACTACCACGTTTGGTTGATCGTCTGAAGTTCCTTTAGCCCTCCATTCATAGATTCCACAGTACTCAGGAACGGCCTTTTTCACATTTGTGCACAGGTACCCGGTATTGCCGTTGCGCTTTTCAAACCAGTGTTGACTTTCTTGTGGTAAATATGGTACCATTGCACGGACCCATGAAGACCAACCTTTTCTCTTTAGACGAGATTTTTCTCGTAATTTGGGATATAATGGCATGATTCAACTCCGGAAGAAGCCTCTTTAGAAGACTCTCCTGGTATTTGGTTCGTGTGTTCGTTTCTTTGACAGAGAACTACGCTTTACTCGATTTTGTACAGACGCTCTGTCTCATTTTACAAATTATTAGACACGCATCACTGTTCCCGTATAGTTTGACTAAAACTGTGGCTTTCGCGTGATCAGTGCACCATTGATCAGTTTAAGAAGTGCATTTTCTCGGGTGACACTTGTTAAAAGTGTATAATCTAAATCTGAAATAGATCTAGAACGGGGAAAAAGACAGAAGGTCTTTACGTTGGTTTTTGGAGTATAGACTAGTTTTTATCGAAAAGCTGACTAATTTATACCGGTTTTTGTTGTGACATCTGCTTGTTAATAATCCGATTCCCAGAAAAGAAGTCCACGCTGCTAGAAAAACTCGTGCGATTTTCTCGGAATTTTATCATCAGAAAGTACTGCTAACCTTCCCCAAGTGTAATGCTAGTTCCATCCTTCAGTTAACTTTACACATGGCTTTCATCGTTTGACAGTGTATGCAGTATTGTATTTTATTTAGAGAAACAATTTTAAGAACATCTGAAAAATATTTTCAGGCTGAATGTGCAGAAAAAAAACGATGAATAAGAACAGAATCAGCCTGAACACCAAAACATCTGTTCTTTTTTGCAGGGTTTTTTTCTATATCTGCAAACGTGTGCTCAGTATATGAGCTTTTGTTGTTATTGTGCCAACTAATTTCGTTGTCCAATCATTCGTGATAGCTAGTCGTTTCAGACGGAAGCAGATCAAAAAGCATCAGTGGTGCATTGATCAGAAGGCATAGATTGTACATTAAACAAGGGAATTTCTCTCGGGTTTCCTTTCTTGCAAGTCTTGATTTCGGGAGGGTACATTTGCAGTAGAGGTTTTGCTACGCGCAAATCTTTTACTTGTCTATTTTATCCAGGATCTTGTGTCGGTAGTTTTCGGACGAAAGACTACTAACGCTCTGAGTTTGAAAACAAACGGCTTAATGAATACAAATATCAGTAAAAATAAGACTCCTTGAAGAGCACAAGCGGCGATCGGGACAAAACGAAGCAAAACTTGATATGCTGGCGGACGTCCACATACTGATCGCTTTCTCTTTATTTATACATATCAGCCTTGTTTATATACACACCAACGTTGATACTTGGATTTACCCAAATATTTAAGAAAATGCCAGCCATCTTTACATGTTCAACCCTTATAAGAAAACGAATGTAATCGGATTTGTGTATGTTTTTATAAAGATTGAGACCTAATTGCAGTCTTGGATGGCAACCTGCAAATGGGGTTTGATCATGCAGCAAGGGTTGATATGGCATGTTTCTGACTCGTCCTTAGTTTTTTGTGTAAAGCTGACGTTTGGAATGTTAGCCCTCCTCAGAGTAGACAATCTACCATCTTTTTTTTATTTTTACGTGCGGAACTTGTGAATGGCGAATATTTTTTGGAAACAAATGACAAAAATAAGCTTCCTCATGGTCAGCTCAAGAGCTTGATTACTCGATTTGTATTAGAGAGAAACGTTTTGAAGTTCACCCCACTCTCAACAGGGCACATTCGCTGGAATACTTATTGGCTTGGGTCAACTCAACTGTTCGGAGCTGAAGCTAAAGCGGCTGAGCTGTAGGAGTGGACTCCTGGGCTTCGATAAAGTCCTTAACTACGCCTTGAACGAGTGGCTGAACGACATTAAACGCAGCCAGCTGCCGTCCATTCTGGGAGGAGTTGGCCCGGTTCACTCCTTCGTGCAACTTTTCCAGGTAATGTAACTGGCTTTTGTGAATCGTAATTGGTGCTGTAGTACGCTTAACCAGACACGTGAGTTTTGGACGGCATTTAGTTTAGACGCTTTTTCCGAATGACATTTGTGTGTTGACTTCAGAATGGCAAAATGTGCCACATAACTCGTGTTAAGATTGGCCTCAGTGCGAGTCCGCTACAATAAAGTCTTTACTCATAATACTCCTCTTTTGACACTTTTTTTCCTTCATGTTTCTCATGGTTGATACATTTACATTTACATTTGTTAACTTGCAAAATCCTACTTTGGCAAGAAACAAGTGTTGGTCAGCAGTTGACCCAAGTTAAATGTTTGATAAGCTGTAGTTTTCATCCAGAGAGCTGTGTTCCAGTGATCACCGCTTGTCTCTTTCCAGGGTGTGGTGGATCTAGTATGGCTGCCCATCGACCAGTACCGGCGCGACGGGCGGGTCATGCGAGGGCTGCAGCGTGGAGCGAACTCCTTTACCACATCCTCGGCCATGGCCTTTCTAGAGCTCACGAACAGACTGGTGCAGACCGTACAGGTTGGTGAATATGTCCTGATCAGTGATACCAGTGTGACACCCGCTTACCATTTGTCTGATCTGTCCAGTAAGTTCTTAAACAGAACGCACGAGGTCTCAGTATTGGTTAAGACCAGAAAGATCCTAATCATGGGTCAGAGTTGTTCAGGTTTCCCGCTCCGGTAGGTGTTTGGAGAGTTGTGGCGGGAAAAGTGTATGCGCGCGCCTTGGATCTTTACATGTAATCTGGCCAAAACCATTTCTTTTTTGCTGACCAGAACGGACAATGGAAAGTAACGGTACTTAAACTTGGCCGCATCTTATATACTGCTAGAAGCAAAGACGAATTATGAACTAAACAACTAGGCCCGGTTGTTCAAAGAGCGGATAAGATTGGCGGATTCTTAATTTTGATTGGACAACTAGCAAATTTTATCCGCATGATAGGGGTTTGTCAACTGGATAAAGTTACCCACTCTTCGAACAATTGGGCGCTTATCTGTTGGCTCATTGCTAATGAAAAGTTTGAGTATTAAACACGTAAATAAGTTTGAATATTGCTAAACGGCATCTAATGATGATGAAAGCTATATGGTATCTCCTAAATTTGTTAACAACAGTTTAGGATTCTTTAAGGCCACTTCGTGCATGGGCTACCACACGACAGTCTTGTAGATTTACTTATAAAGTTAACTAACTAACTAACTTCTTCTTTTTAGGCATTTATTTAACCTTTTTCCTTTTATTGTTATACATAAACATTGTTGTTGTTTCATTTTTGTTCATGCTTTTGAGATGGGGTTAGACATATACCGCTAACGAGATATTACAAAATCGGAGTAAGTTTAATGGCATTGAGTAATCATGCACGTGTTTAACAAACATGCAAGCTCGTGTTGTTCTCTGCTCCGTTTGATTGGTAATAGCGAACCTTTTAAAAATATTTCCACAGAGTTAAAAATAAACCACGTGACATATGGTGCAGTAAACAAAACCTCGGATTATACTGAGGCTCCAGTCCAAGCTGTTTTGTTGACACATTCAGTCAAGAAAACTGCTAATTACAGACTACCCTTATAAATGATACATGTAGTCTTAAAAAGATGCCAATTACAAACTACCTAATAGTCCTTGTAAATGCATGTTTATGTCAGACCAGAGTGCGAAGTCCAAAGCAAGTAAAATTTATTCAGCAACAGTAAAAAGATTACGGACATGTATACAGAAGGCACGTGCAAGAGGTTGAGATAAATTTCGTTTAAACTGGACTTCGCGCGGTGAATTTTGCGCAACCAATGTGATATGCAAAAGGCCTATTGCACAAGTGATGGCTTAAACGTACAGCACGAATTGACAACAACTTTTAAATAAAATTCATTGAAATTTCAATTGATGGGGATGAGATTTCATAAGGTGTTTGTATTGCCACTTAAGGGTTCTATTACAGAGTTGCTAGGTAAAAGCTTCAGTTTTGTCACTTTCGCTTTCGTCTTTTTGTTTTAAACAAAGGTATGAAAACAGCCAACTGTGCAGATGATTTATTAAACAAACTAGTTTGTTTTGTTTGTGTTATGTCGCTCCGTTAGGTTTCTACTACCCGTAGTGCTGTTGTCAAGGTGTTGTGTGATTAGTTCAGCTGGTATTACTGCGCCTTCTAATTGTGAAATGATAGCTTTACCGTAAACCTTGAATTGTGCAGTTGAAACGTTCAGGAAAGCGTGGAGTTATTCTTGAGACGAATTAATCCAGTTCGGTGGTTTTGCAGTGCTTTATACAATTAGATATTCCCAAAGAAAGTGTTAAAAATATTTGTTTCCAATTAAATGAAGAGCTTTTTCAGAAACTGCTGTTGGCACCGCAATTACTTCTGACCGGTAACATAATTTAGGGTTTCGTGAACCTTCTGTAAATACTAGCATTTGGAAACCGTCCAGCAGAAGGGTATTACTCATGAGAGGCGGAGCCACCTGCTATCGTCATTTCGTCGGGATATTTTTTCTTGTAAATTGTTGCTTCAAAACCTGTTTACAGTCTCTCCTCCTTAGAAGTGAACGCCAAGTCGTTGAGTTAAGTTTCAAGTTTTATTGATTTGCCATCTATCATGTGCTTAGGATCAATCAGTATTTAATTGGAAAAAACAATAACATCGATTAAGAAGAAGGAATACAAAAAAATAGAATTACAAATAGTTTGGGTTCACAAGTTTGGTCCCAAGAAAATAATGAAGCAATACTTCAGGCAGGTGATCCGTTGATCTACTCGTCGTCCGACACATATAACTAAGCGCTTTTAACTATGTTCTCAGTTCCGCTAATAATAAATACTGCTCTTTTAAGGCATAAGCTGATAAGCGTTTTGTTGGTATATATCCCGCAGTCGGCAGCGGAAACCGCCTACGACATGGTCAGCCCGGGCCCCAGCGTTGTACCAGGAAGACACGGCCGTCACAGGCTGGCCAATCAACCGGCTGACCTTAGAGAAGGCGTGGCGAATGCTTATCACGTGGTCACAGAGGTATGGCGTATGTGCATGATTGATGTCTTTATTGTCATTAAAATGGTCAGAGCTTCTCTTGATGAATGCCTTTGAGTCCAGTTGTGCATTGTCTGGGTTTCATGAATTAATAACAATAGACAAGAGATTGTTCAGCGATAGAACCTGCTTTTCCGTTGAATATCAGAAAACAGATAAATGACACCTAAATGATAAAAATTGCGGGATAGGCAACTACATTGCAAACACTGACAGCTTGGTGTAATAAAAGGCAAATTGTTACTGTTGTTTGATGTGCTAGTAAGTAAACTTCAGTGACAACAAATTTCTACATTCAATGGCTGCCTGACTCGTTTAACCCTAAGGTTATTTCAGGTAGTCAGCACCCACTTATAGTTTGTTATAGTTTTCTTAAATAATTAGTTGTACATTCATGGGTGAAATAAAATACTTGTTGTTGTTGTTGTTGTTGTTACTATGACGATGGTGATGATGATGATGATGATTGTGCAGGAAATCGCAGATCAATTACTTTTACCGATTGGTTGTCGAACGTTTACAGTTTGCAATGTTTGCAGGGCGTGGGCCGGACTGCCACTAACTTAGTCAAGGTGGCGCGAGAGGAGCACGAAGAGAAGGGCGTCACCGGGGCCGTGGGGGGAGTCCTGAGGCAGCTCCCGCCCACAATCGTCCAGCCCGTTATTCTAGCCACACAAGCCACCTCCAGTGTCCTAGGAGGCGTGAGGAACCAAATTTTGCCCGATGCGCGGCGAGAGGCTGCGGAGAAATGGCGACAGACGGATCACACGTGACGGCGCCGCAGTAAATCACGCCCAGTTTTGTCGGGTTTTGCGTACTGAAATATAGTTATGCGGCGTATGTTGCACGTATGGTGAACTGACCCGGATGGTATGTTTAGTTCTAACACCCAATGCCCAAAGGCGAGGTTTTACAAATTTCTTACACACAAGCGGAAACGAAAACTTTCAACACCAATGGGAAAAGCATGCCAGAATAAGCAAAAATTGCAAGATGTTTTTCTTTCTGCAAGTGTTTTTACTTTTTTCAGTTTCACTGGAGTATCAGAATTATGAAGAACCTTGACTTAATTTTTATGACAGTTGCACCTTGGGGTATCTTAATCCGGGTAACACAATCTCTTCAGAAGGGAACTGGTAGCAGCTCAAGAGTTTGAGTTGATATAGATCCTGCGTCAGTGTCTTGTTTCGTTTTGGTTGACTGTTTGTTAAAATTCCCTCACAAGAAAACGTAGCAGCCAGCAAATGAGGAGTTTGAACTTACTGGTAATCACTGATGTTAGATGCAACACGATTACAAATTGACGTCTTTTTCTCCTAGTGGAGATTTTGGCTATCGGTAATACTGCTTTACTATATGAGATGTGTACGGATTAGGATGGAGGGCCAGAGTTTTTCTGTTGGCACGTATCTTCCCCTAGCCACACGCTCGCTGAGTTCTTAATTTGGCTTCGAAGAGCGTTTGTTGTTAGAAGTCCCAAATGTGCTAATGCGACGGAAGTCAACTCGGAGTCTAGTAAATGCGATAAAGTTCATTTTTCCCGAACTCCTAAAAACTGATATATACTGTGTTAAGGGGCACTATTACAACTGTTCTGTTTTTAAACTAATATATATTTGTTCCCTCCGAGCTGATGTCGAGGAATTGGTGATTCATTTTCTGTTTTTTAGTTCTTTTTTTCCACTATTATGAAATTTTTTATTTTTGTATTATGTCGTAATGACAACAGAGATGGTTTATAAAGTGGTTCGGGGGAATTTTGTTTGATGGGATTTAACGATTTTGAAACGCAGTTTCTTATTTCACAGAAATAATACGCAAAAGTGGTCTCTTTCAGCTAAGAACTCCTTAGTAGGGGTTTTAATACAGTAAAGTACTATAAACTTACTTATTTTCCGCAAACTCCAGTTACAAATGCCGCTCCACCCTCTTGTAAAGTGAATATTGGACTGTTTTGTTGACTTTCCGTCGAGACTTTGTAGCAATTCAGTCGAAATTGTTGCTGAGTCTTTTAGCAATTTTCAGGCTTGTTGAACAGAAGTCTTGTCTGAGCTCGAATAGCCCACCTATCCTTTTGCTCCCCCCCCCCCAAAAAAAAGTGCAAAAAACCTAGGTAACTGACTTTCACTGGTTTTTCCTGTGATATAGATACATATAGGTGAACTTAAGTTTCTTGATTAGTCTGTTTACCATGCGGATATGTAATTGCTTGGCGTAGTAACATTCAAAAATATTCTGTGTATAGACTTACTCCGTCCAATAGTAGACACTCCTTGTTACCAATAGAAGGCATCAGCGACAGCTTTCTTTTGCACAGGGGTGGGGTGGCTTTGCCTAAGTTTTAGAGTAATGGTGCTTATAGAACATGTCTACTAAAAACAATAAATTTGAGTTTGCACGTTAAGAAAAATACATAGAGAGGACTTATTAGTAATGCTAGTAAGATTCTGCATAAAAAGAATGAAAGAAGGAGTTTTAAAGCACTTGCATGAAATAATGTTATGTACTTAAGCTAGAAAACAGTGTACGTAGACAATAAAATAAATTGAAATGAAAAGTGTTGAGAGAAAACAAGAAGCGACCTCTAGACAGGGGGCAATGTTTTATGGATTTTAGAAGATAGTTTCGAAAGGGTCAGAAAATGGAGTCGGAGCGCACGTTATACTTTATCCATTTTCTGATCAGAATTTAAGACAAAAGACTAATTTATTGTCAAAGCGAAAAAAATGTACAGGATATGTTCCACAAATAAAATATTGAAAACAGTGTTTTGTACTAAACTTGGTGCTATTTACTGGAACAGCTTTTTATTGAATCGGCTAGAATCTTAAGGATGGCCAACTTATTTGGGAGGGGAATGACGAATGTTTTGCAGTACACACAACAATTTGAGCACGTTGTTCTGTTTTGCTGACCATAACCGGTTTTTCTGCATTAACCCATAGAGGCGCGCTCGACTGGAACACGTTCAACGCTTCTCATAAAACTGAAACCCCTTCCCAAACGCGGGAATGCACTTATAGGTTAACTGAGACAGTCACGCAGTCTCTCGGCACTTTCCAATTTGACTTTCCAGTTCCTGTCAAAATTTCTTTGCAGTACTACACACAACAATATTACACTTGAGTACGTTGTTCTACTTTGCTGATTTTTGAGTTTCGTTCATTTGTTCATGACAAAGTTTATAAGTTTGCACTTCGAAAGTGGGACTTTAGGGGAGTCTACTAAATAGTCTTACTCAATCTTGCCGCAATAAACATGAATAATCAGACGCCATCTTGGCAGGTAGGCAAAGTGCTTCAAATTAAGAGAGTTTGTATGGAAATTCGGCATCAAATATCTTTTACAACACCCTAATTTTTAAAAAAAGCTATGATTTTGAAACTTTAATGTTAGAAAGAGGAACTGAATGGCAAACTTTTAGGCATGTAGCTGCACATGAAAGCTTCTAGTTACGACTTGAATTTTCCCTATACATTTCTCTGTTGTCAGTTGTGTTTCACCGGCGCAACGAAAATCAAAACAAATGTATTGTAGAATTGAATCTGTAACTACACGCTCTCGTGTGCGGCTACATGCCTAAAACCGTTCCTCTCTCCTAACATTAAAGTTTTAATTCATAGCTTTTATAAAACTGGAGTGTTATAAGATATTTGACATCGACTTTCCATGCAAACCCTCTTATTTTGAACCACTTTGCCTACCCGCTAAGATGGCGGCTGAAACTGTGGTATTTTAGTTTTCGCCATAGCTTCAGATTGTTTACGGGTGTCTTTACATATCAAGCTCAACACAAAGCTTAATTATTCACCTATAAACCCAGGCCCGTAGGCAGGGAAGTGCGCGAGGTGCGCATGCACCCCCCCCCCCCCCCAAAAGCCAAAATGGTCCGCCTGATGGAACCGTAAAAAATTTGAAATGATCCAAAAATAACGCAGTGATGGTAGAATCGACAAATTCAATGCATTTCCAGCAGTTTGAAGACCTCAGGTTTTCAATTTTTTTCTGGGGGAACATGCCCCCCGGACGCCCCAAAAACCCAAGCAGAGTGTCCAAGCGTACCGAATTAGGTGAGAATGTCCCGATTTCACTCGAGAATCCCGAATCCCGACTCAACTTCAGTAGGGACACGAGTATCCCGATTTTGAAGAACAGCTCTGATAGGCCAACTAGCAGAGAGCATATTTTTGTTAATTTTTCATGTTTGTCAGCCGGTTAACAAACCGCTAAACTTGGATATCAAGATGAATTCCAAGTTGCAGTCATGAATGATGAATGACGCAAGAACTCCAAAATAAAATCACTTTACATTGCTGGCCTGTTCGATCGAGGGCTATCTAGCTTTCCAGCATTTCAAAATCAAAAATTTTGCTGCTTTCTCGCCGATTTCGTTACACCGTAACCCTGTGATACATTAGTGACAGATCTTTTTCCCAAGCAAGCTGACTGTAGACTCGCGGAACGTAAAAATACAGAAGATGAAACTACATGTACACACTTTTTGTCAAAGTTAAGAAGAAAATAATCAATTTGAGGAAACCTCTTTTGACACAGCTATTGGCCTGAGAGTGCCGGAAATGGCGTTTTAAGGCTTTCAGATTTAAAAATTTCTGGGGGAACATGCCCCCAGACTGCCTAGTGCCTCGCGCCTTCGGCGCTCGTTAAGTTTCCCGAATCATTACAGGTTGTCCCGAATAATTTAAGTGTAATAATAATACTCCGTATGTAGGACACTCTACGTTTGTGACTTCGGAACTAGCATAGCATATCATTCTAACGATAAGCATTTGGTCCCCCGTTCTTGAGGTACGCACCTACCCC
>JAOBRG010359040.1:0-12759 GCA_027574985.1 Umimayanthus nakama
CTGGTGTAGCTTATTCAGAAACGTTTTTCTTTTTTTCTTCTCAACAGGTGCTCAGCTGAGAAATCCGACAATATGGCAGTGTTCTATCCTCTGGACTAACTGTGAATTTAAGGTACTATGTTGTTTACATTAGTAGAAAACCTGTTTCCTCTTCTCTTCTCAGCAGGGGACAAGCTGAACAAACAAAACAATATTAAGAGCGTTTTTTTCAGATTTACTTGGAAGGTACTATGCGGTTTAGCTTAATAGAAAATTCGTTTTTTCTTCTCTTCCCAACAGGTGCTCAGCTAAACAAACAGGATAATATGTAGTGTGTTGTACCTTATGATTAACTGGGGAGGTACTGTATACTGTACTGTAATCGAAAACCTGTTTCTCAACAGGTGTCCAGCTGAATTTATAGAAAACTCTTTTGTTCTTCTCTTCTCCACAGGTGCCCAGCTTGGCAAACAAGACATTGTTGGGAGTGCTGTTCCTTCTGAATTAACTGGGCAGGTATTATGTGGTGTAACTTGTGTTTTCTCTTCCTAGCTTTACAAACAGGACACTATCGGGTGTGATTTTCCTTAAGGGTTAACTTGGAAGGTACTATGCGACTTAGAAAACCCGTAGCGTAGAAGTGTACCGTTTTCTTATTTTCTTCTCAACAGGTGCCAATCTGAATAAAAAGACAATATGGGAAGTATTCTGCCTTCCGCATTAACTTAAAAGGTAGTGCATCGTCTTGCTTAAAGTAGAAAACCTGTTTCTTCTTCTCTTCTCAACAGGTGCACAACTGAAAAAATGGACATAACCAATGGAGAGTGTTTACTTTCTGAACTAACCGGGAAGGTGTTGTGTGGTTTAGCTTAGTAGAAACATTTTGAATCTCTCTTCTCAACAGGTGCCCGGCTGAGTAGACAAGATCATAAATGGACAGTGTTCTACCTTCTGGATTAACTGGGGACGTACTGTGTGGTTTAGCTTAGTAGAAAGGGTTTTGGTTCTCTCTTTTAGGTTTTCAGCTAAACAAATAGGACAAAAGGGGAGTGTTCTACCTTCCGAATTAATTAGGAAGGTACTACTTGGTTTGTCTTCTTTTCTTCTCAATAGGTGCCTACCCGAACAAATAGGACAAAATGGGGAGTGTTGTACCTTCTGATTATTTGGGAAGGTACGTTTTTGGTTTAGTTTAGTAGATACAGGAAACCTGTTTCGTCTTTTCTTTTCAACAGGTGGGCAGCTGAACAAACAAAAAATAGGGGGAGTTTAACTTGTGGGATAACTGGGAAGGCTGTATGTGTAGTTTAGCTAAGTACAAAACCTGTTTCTTCTTCCCTTCTCAACAGGTGATCAGCTGAACAAACAAAACAACATGGGCAGCTTTCTACCTTCTGTATTTACTGGGAAGGTACTGTGTGGTTAAGCTTTAAAGAAAACACTTTTGTTCCTCTCTTCTTAACAGTACCAAGCTAAACCTATGGGGAATGTTCTACCTTTCGGCTTACTGTATCGTCTAGCTTAGAGTAGAAAACGTGTTTCTTCTTATCTTTTCAACAGGTGCCTTGCTAAAAAAAACGCGATAATACGGAGCGTGTGCTACTTTCTGATTAAACTTGAAAGGTACTGTGTGGTATAGCTTAGTAGAAAAACGTTTGTTCCTCTCTTCTCAAAAGGTGCTCAGCTGAACAGACAGGACACAAAAAAAGGTTCTACATTCTGAACTAACTGGAAAGGTACGTAGCTAAGTCGGAAACATATTTAGTTTTCTCGTCTTAACAGGTGCTTAGCGGCAAAATGTGGAGAGTATTCTCCCCTCTGGATCAACTGGGAAACTAAGGTACTACTTAGTTTAGCTTAGTAGAAAACCTGTTTCTTGTTCCCTTCTCAACAGGTGCCCAGCTGAACACACAGGACAATATGGGGGTACTACTTGGTTTAGCTTATCAGCTATAAGAAAACTATGTCTTCTTCTCTTCTCAACAGGGTCCAAGCTGGTGGATAAACAAAACAATATGGGAAGGTTTCTACCTCGTAGATTAACTGGGAAGGTACTACTTGGTTTAGCTTAGTAAGAAAACCTTTTCTTCTTCTCTTCTCAACAAGTGCCCAGCTGAAAACAATTGACATCCGGAAGGAACAATCTTCCTTTTGGATCAACTGGGAAAATAAGGTACTTACCTTTTTCTTTTGCTCTTCTCAACAGGTGCCAGCTGAAGACACAGGAAAATATGGGAGTGTTCTTCCTTTTGGGTTAACTTGCATGATACTGCTTGATTGAGCTTTTTTGAAAACCTGTTTCTTGTTCCTTTCTCAACAGATGCTCAGCTGGGTTCTTGATTAACTCCGAGGTTATTGTGGGTGACACTCACCTTCATTTTTGTTAACTAAATCTTTCTTAATAAATTTCAATTTATTATGTATTAGAACCTAAGGTATAAATAAAGTGTTGAGCATACTGGACAATAAGGGGAGCGTTCTACCTGCGAGATTAACAGGAAATGCCTAATGTGGTTTAGCATAATAGAAAACGTGTTTCTTCTTTTCTTCCAACAGGTGCCCAGATGAACAAGTTGCACAATGTTGGGAATTTTACACCTTTTGGATTAATTTGAAAGGTACTATTTGGTTTAGCTAGTTAGGTACCTAGATACAACAGGTACCTAGCTGCTGAAGAAACAAAACTCATTTTCCGGATTAATTGTGAAGGTAGTATATGTAATGTAGCGTCGAAATAAATCAGTTTCTTCTTCTCGTCTTAACAGGTTTCCAGCTGAACAAATAAACCAAGATGGGGAATGTCCAGCCTTGCGGACTAACTGGGAAGGTACTTTGTTGTTTAGCTTGGCAGAAAATCTTTTCATTCTTTTTTCTCAACAGGTGCCCAGCTGATCAAACAGGTAAATATGGGGAGTGTTCTTCCGTCTGAATTAACTGGGACATTACTATGTGGCGGTGTAGCTTAAGAAAACCTGTTTCTTTTTCTCTTCTCAACAGGTGCCCGTTGAACAAGCAAAAAAAGGAGTGTTCTACCTTCCGGAGTAAGTTGGAAGGTTCCGTATCGTCCAGCTTAAAGTAGAAAACCTGTTTTTTCTTCTCTTTTCAACAGGCGACTAGCTGAAAAAAACTCGACAATATGGAGCATGTGCCACTTTCTGATTAATCTGCCAGGAAGGTATTGTGTCGTGTAGCTTAGAAGAAAACATCTTTGTTCCTGTCCTCCCAAAACGTACCCAGCTTAACAAACAGGACACTTAAGAGAGTGTCCTACCTTCTGGATTAACGTGAGAGGTACTTAGTGGCATAGCTTAGTCGGAAACGTGTTTCTTCTTTTCGTCTTAACAGGTGTTCAGCGGCAAAAAGGGAAAATGTTGAGGTTATTCTACCTTCTGGATACACTGAGAAAATAATGAACTAATTTATGGATACTCTTTTCAACAGGGTGCCCAGCTGAACAAATAGTGCAACAAGGAGAGTGCTCTTCCTTCTGGATCAACTGGGAGACTAAGGTACTCCTTAGTTTAGCTTAGTAGAGAAAACCTGTTCTTGGTTTCTTTAGGTGCCAAGCTAAACACACGGGACAGTATTGGAAGTGTTCTACTATTTCGATTATCTGGGAAGGTATTGTGTGGTTTGTCATAGTAGAAAACCTGTTTCATCTTCTATTCTCAACAGGTACCAAGCTGAACAAGTACGCGCGATTTTGGTAGTGTTCTACCTTCTGGGTTAACTGGGAAGGTATTTTCTCATCTGTTTAGCTTATTAGGTATAAGAAAATTGTTTCTTCTTTCCTCAACAGGATCCAAGCTGTTAAACAAACAAAACAACACGGGGAGTGTTCTGCCTGCTGGTTTAACCTGAAAAGTACTAATTGGTTGGCTTAGTAGAAAACCTGTTTCTTTCTCTCTTTTCAACAGGTGCCGAACTGAAAAAACTGGACAATATTGGGAATGATTTTCCTTCATAATCAACTGGGAAATTAAGGTACTCTGTTGTTTACCCTAAAAGAAAACAGCTTTCTGCTGCTCTGCTCAACAGGTGCCAATCTGAAGAGACAGGAAAGTATTATAAATGGTATATTTCCTTCTTGATTAACTGGGATGATACCGCTTGGTTTAGTCCTTTACTGCTTTTTTCAACATGTACCCAGCTGAGCACACTGGACAAGAAGGGGAGAGTTCTCTCTGCGGGATTTACTAGGAAGGTGCAAAAGGTGTTTAGCATAGTAGAAAACCTGTTTTTTCTTTTCTTCTAACAGGTGTCCAGTTGAAAAAGTAGCACAATCTTGTGAGTGTTCTGACTTCTAGATCAAATGGGAAGATACTATTTGGTTTAGCTTATTAGCTAAAGAAAGCTGTTTCTTCCTTTTTTTTCGCAACAGGTGCCCAGCTGAATAAAAATTGACAATACCAATGGATATTGTTTTACTTTCTGTATCAACCGCGAAGGTACTGCGTAGTTACGCTTAGTACAAAACATTTTGTTCCTCTCATCTCAACAAGTTCCCAGCTGAACAAACGGGACACTATGGGGAGTATTCTGTCTTCTGGGTTAACTGGGAAGATATTCAGTGGTTTAGCAATGTCAGAAACCAGTTTCTTTTTTTCTCAACAGGTTGCCAGCTGAGCAAACTGAGCAAAGTGGGGAGTGTTCTTCCTTGTAGGTTATTCGGGAAAATAAGGTACGATGACGTTTAACTTAAAAGAAAACCTCTTTCTTCCTTTCTTCTCAACAGGTGCCCAGCTGAACAAATAGGACAAAATGGGGAGTGTTCTACCTTCTGATTAATTTGGAAGGTACTTACTTGGTTAAGTTGTGTAGATACTCGAGACCAGTTTCCTATTTTCTTTTCAACAGGTGGGCAGCTGAACAAACAAAACAATAGGGGGAGTCCTCTACCTCTTATATTAATTCTGAAGGCTCTATGTGGTTACGCTTTGTAAAAAAAACTTGATCTTTTTTTTCACAGATGATAAGCTGAGCAAACACAACAAGATGGGCAATCTTCTACTTTATGGATTTACTGGGAAGGTGTTGTGTGGTTAAGCTTTTTAGAAAATCTTTTTATTCTTTTCTTCTCAACAGGTGCACAGCTTAACAAATAGAACACCATGGGGAGTGTTCTTCTTCCGGTTTAACTGTAAAGCTGCTAAGATACTATATGGCTTTAGAACTAAGAAAAATGTTTCTTTTCTCCACTTGTTCGCAGTTGAACAAACAAACCAATATGGTAGTGTTCTACTTTATTGATAAACTTGGAAGGTACTTCTTGATTTAGCTTAAGAGTACACCTGTCTCCTTTTGTATTCTCATCAGGTATCTAACTAAACAAGCAAAATGATTGGGAAGTGTATTCCTTATGGATTAACTAGTACTATGTGGCGGTGTAACTTGAAAAAAAACTGTTTCATTTTCTCTTTTCCACAGGTGCCCGTTGAACAAACAAAACAATATTGCTAGTATTCTACCTTCTGGATTAACTGAGATTGGTACTGTGAGGTTTAAGGTGAAAGAGAGCCTGTTTCCTCATTTCTTCTCAGCAGGTGCCCAGATGAACAAACACGACAAAAACAGGGCGTGTTTTCTCTTCTGAGTTATCTGGGAAGGTACTAAGTAGTGTAGCTTAATAAGACACCTCTTTCTTTTTCTTGTCAACAGGTGCCAAGCAGAACAAACGGGACACTAAGGGAGTGTGCTTCCTTCTGGATTAACTGGGAAGGTACTATGGGGCTGGATAACTTAGAAGATAATTACTTCTTTTTCTCTTTTCCACAGTTGCCTAGCTGAACAAACAAACAAACCAATACAGGAATGTTTTACTTTCTGTTTTAATTAGAAAGGTACTATAACGTTTAGCTAAGTAGAAAGACCAGTTTCTTCTTCTCTTTTCAACAGTAAATCAGCTGAATAAATACAACAACATGGGCAGTGTTCTACCTCATGGATTAACTTGGAAGGTATTGTGGGGTTAAGTTTTGTAGAAAACACATTTGTGCTTCTATTTTCCACAGGCGCCCAGCTGAACAAACAGGACAAAATTAGGAGATGAGTGCTCTACCTTCCTGATTAACTTGGATTGGTACAATATTGTTTAACGTAAGCGACAGCCTGTTTCCTCATCTCTTCTCAACGGGTGCCAAGATGAACAAACACAACCATACAGAGCGTGTTCTACCTTCTAAATTATCTGGTAACGTAGTTTTAGGTTTAGCTTAGTAGAAAACTTTTCTTCTCAACAGGTTTCTAACTCAACAAATAGAACAACCTGTAAAGTGATGTACCTTTCGGCTTAACAGGGCGGTTACTGTTTGGTTACATTTAGTGGAAATCCTTTTTCTTTTTCTCCTAAACAGATGTCCAGCTGAACAAGCAGGAAAATATGGAGATCATCTTAGCTTCTGCATTAATTTGGAATTTAGCTTAGGTTTAGCACATACCTGTTTTTGTTCTTTTCTCAATAGGTGGGCAGCTGGACAAATAAGATAATTTTTTGGGCGGGTATCCTATTTTCTGGATTAACACAGAGGTTATTATCTGGTTTATCTTCTCAATAGATTCCCAGGAGAACAAACAGGACAATAAGTGGAGTATCTACCTTTTGAGGTAACTGGTAAAGTACCTACTTGGTTTAATTTATCAGCTAATTCAGAAAACTGTTTCTTCTTCTCTTCTCAACAGGTGCCCAGCTGATCAAACAAACCAAGGTGGTGAATATACTGCCTGCCGGATTAACTGGGAAGGTACTACTTGGTTTAGCATAGTAGCTATAAAAATGTTTTTTCTTCTTCGCTTCTCAACAGGCACCCAGCTGAACAAACAAACCATGATCGGCTATGTACTGCCTGCCGGGTTAACTGGGTAGGTACTACTTGATTTAGCATAGTAGCTATACGAAAACTGTTTCTTCTTCTCCCTTTAACAGGTGCCCAGCTGAACAAAGAAACCAAGGTGGGGAATGTTTTGCCTGCCAGATTCATCAGCAAGGTACTACGTGGTTTAGCTTAGTAGAAAACTTGTTTCTTCTTCTCTTCACAACAGGTGCCCAGCTGAAAAAAATGGACAATACTGGAAATGATTTTCCTTCATGAGCAACTGGGAAATTTAGATACTCGGTTAATTACCTTAAAGAAAACATCCTTCTTCTGCTCTTCTAAACAGATGCCCATCTAAAGACACAGGAAAGTATAAGGGTATTATCCCCTCTTGATTAACTGGGATGATACTGCTTGGTTTAGTTTATCAGAAAACCTGTATTTTGTTCTTTTCACAACAGGTGCTCGGTTGAGCATACTGGACAGTTAGGGAAGTGTTCTACCTGCGGGATTAACTAGGAAGGTACAATTGGTTTAGCCCAGTAGAAAACCTGTTTCTTCTTTTTTTCTAACAGGTGCCAAGCTGAACAAATAGCACTAGCTACTATTTGTTAAGCTTATTAGCTAAAGAAAGCTGTTTCTTCTTTTTTGTTAACAGGTACCTAGCTGCTGAAGAAACAAAACAACACGGAGATTGTCCTACTTTTGGGATTAAGTGTGAAGATATTATGTAATGTAGCTTAGAAGTAAACAAAATTCTTCTTCTCTTCTAAACAGGTGCCCAACTGAACAAACAAACCAATAAGGGAATTGTTTTGCTCTCCAGATTTACTGGGAAGGTACTACGTAGTTTACATAGTTAAGCAAGAAAAATTGTTTCTTCTACGCTTCTCAACAGGTGCCCTGCTGAATAAGAATGGACATTGTTTTACTTTCTGAATCAACTGGGAAGGTAGTGCGTGGTTAAGCTTAGTACAAATCATTTTGTTCCTCTCTTCTTAACAGGTTCCCAGCTGAACAAACAGGACATCATGGGGAGTGTTCTTCCTTGTGAATAATTCGGTAAGATAAGGTACTATGATATTTACCTTAAAAAACTTCTCTTTCTTCTTTTCTTCTCAACAGGCACGCAGCTGAACAAACAAACCAAGATTGGGAATGTTCTGCCTGCCGGGTTAACTGGGTAGGTACAACTTGGTTTAGCATAGTAGTTATAAGAAATTTTGTCTTCTTCTGTTCTCAACAGGCACCCAGCTGAACAAACAAACCAAGATGGGGAATGTCCGCCTGCCGGGTTAACTGGGTAGGTACAACTTGGTTTAGCATAATGGTTATAAGAAATTTTGTCTTCTTCTGTTCTCAACAGGCACGCCGCTGAACAAACAAACCAAGATCGGGAATGTTCTGCCTGCCGGGTTAACTGGGTAGGTACAACTTGGTTTAGCATAGTAGCTTTACAAAAACTGTTTCCTCTTTACAGGTGCCCAGCTGAACAAACAAACCAAGAGAGTGAACGTTCCGCCTGCCAATTTAACTGGGAAGGTACTACTTGGTTTATCATTGTAGCTGTAACTAAACTGTTTCTTCTTCTATTTTCAACAGATGGCAAGCTGAACAAAAAAATTAAGATAGGGAATGTTTTGCCTGATGGATTAACTGGGAAGGTACTACGTGGTTTTGCTTAGTAGAAAACTTGTTTCTTCTTCTCTTCACAATAGGTGCCAGCTTAAAAAATGGACAATATTAGGAATGATCTTCCTTCATGATCAACTGGGAAAAGAAGGTATTTTGTTGTTCACCTTAAAAGAAAACGTCTTTCCTCTTCTCTTCTCAACAGGTGCCCAGCTGAAGACTGGAAAAGGGACGCTCTTCTTTCTGGATTAACTGGGATGATATACCGCTTGGTTTAGCTTGTTAGAAAAATAATGTTTTTTGTTCTTTTCACAACGGGTGCCCAGCTGCACACACTGGACAAGAAAGGGAGTGTCTACTTGCGGGATTAAGTAGGGAGTTACAATTGTTCTAGCACAGTAGAAAACCTGTTTCTTCTAGCGGTGTAGCCTAGTTGAAACCCCGCTTCTTCTCCTCAACAGAAGTCCAGCTGAAAAAACCCCAAAAAAGCAGTATTGGGAGTGTTCTACCTTCCGGATTGACTACGAAAGTACTGTGTTTATGCTTAGTAGAGAATTTTTTTGTTCTTAACTTCTCAACAGTTGCCCAACTGAACAAACAGGACACTATGCAGAGCTTCAAGCGGTCATTTGGAAAAATATAGGGATAAATATAGGGCATTTTTTGGAAAAATATAGGGCTAATATAGGGAGAAATTAAAAAATATAGGAAATTATAGGGGGTTTTACAACTGTAACTTATACAACAATAACACAAAAAGACTTTAATAGATATGTTTCCTACATGAGAAGTTGCAAAATGAAGCCTGCATGCAATAGCTGTGCAATTAATCTCCTTGTTTACAGGCAAATCAAACCGAGATGAGACTAATCTTGTATGTCAGTCAACAAATCAGTTATTCTAAAACAAAAACTTGCTTTAGGCTTGCAAGTAATGACCATGCAGCTTATCTCTCCATTGCCGGGCGGCAAATGATGGTGATATCAGATAATAGGCTCCAAACAGCTGTATTCAACAGAATAAAATAGTTACAGTATCTACAAACGATATCCATAGGTGTATGATTTTTTTTCTTAGAGGATATTTGCCTTGTTTATCCATCTAAAATTCTCTTCCTTGTACTTTCAAGTAGCACTCGTTTACTGAAACATGACTTTGCTTGTTTAATAGGTTTATGATTTTTTTTTCTTAGAGAATATTTGTCTTGATTATCCATCCAAAATTCTCTTCCTGGTCATTTCAGGTAGCTTTCGTTTACTGAAACATGACTTTGCTTGTTTCATGGCACTATCCATTCTCTTATTGGCAGCTTCCAGCAACCCCAAAGCAACAGCAGCATCACTAAAATTTTTGTTTCTAAGCGCTTCTGATAACCGTTCCCTTCCCTTCCTTCTTCCTGGAATACAATTGCCCAGTAGTGATCAACTCTTTGACTAGTGTCTACTACTTCATCTCCAGACTGATACACCTTCCATTCATCAGTTATTAAGGCCAGCTCTTCATCTGAAATGGTTGGCAACATTACCGCTATTCTTCGAACAGCCTTAATGCCATGATCATTCTTTCTCAGTTGCGGATGTAAGAACGAGACATCTCGTAGAAGCTTACTGTCTATCGGCAAGTGTTTAACAAGATACAATGTAGTATCCACATAGAAACTCCTCATTCCTAGAAGGGGGCCTTCTGCTTATCCTCCGGAAGCTTTGAAACTTCTCTCCAACTTCCATTTTTGACATGGGCAGTGGTTCTCTTGCTTTGTGAACAAAATGATTTATTTTCATTTATTTGTTTATTACTATTTAACACTCTCGAGAAAATATAGGAATTATAGGTTTTTTTTAAACTTTATAGAAATTTTAAAGGAAAATAGGAAAAATATAGGAAAAATAGGAAATATAGGGGCACTTGAAGCCCTGCACTATGGGGAAGTTACTATGTAGAAAGACCTGTTTCTTCTCTTTTCAACAGATAAGGTAGTTTGTGGTTTAGGTTAACAGAAAACTTCTCTTCTCACCAGGTTTCAAGCTCAACAACAGAACAATCCATAAAGTGATGTATCTTTCGGGTGAACAGGAAGGTTACTGTTTGGTTAAATTTAGTAGAAATCCGGTTTCTTCTTCTCTGCTAAACAGGTGTCCAGCTGAACAAGCAAAACAATATGGAGATCATTGTAGCTTCTGCATTAATTCGGAAGTTGTTATTTGGCTTAGGTCAGTATTAAACCTGTTTTTGTTCATTTCTTAACAGATGGGGAGCTGAACAAATAATTTTTTCATTTCAAACGTCGGATTTTTAACAATCCTGTGTTTTTTTGTTGCTAGTCAACATGTTACGAATTTGAGCAACTTAGACAATCGTTTGGGTTGAATGTCAGTGTTTGTTTAAACCAGGTACAAGGATGATCCCAGCTGTTTTGTGTGTTAACATTCATGTACTAGTACATTTGTCTGTCTCTGTGCGTGAGTGAGCGCTCCATCTGATTAACATAAACCAAGTTTGCACCTGTTGAACATAAGTGCCCCCCTCTCTCACCATTGTTTATCTAACCTTGTCTGAACAAGACATGGGAACGGGTGTCGAACGCTAGTGGCTGTTAAACCAACTATGAGGATGTTCCCAGCTGATTCACGTGTGTACATATTATCCACAAGTTCGTTTGTCTGTCTCTCTGAGTTACTTTAGTGATTTGGTGAGCGAGTTAACAAAATGAAATTCCAGATTAAGATATATATTTAACTTCTTGTCAACGGATTGATCTTAAACTGACGTAGGCACGCAGTACCACAGAGATTAAGCAGTTGTATTGTTGGAACACCAGTGTTTAGTTAACAAGGTAAGGCGATGGTCCTAGTTGGTGTATATTTTGTTGGTGTGTAGGTTATTGAGTGAGGTAGTGAATGAGGGAGTAAGTAAGGGAGTGAGAGAGCGACTGGAGGAGTTAGTAAGCGAGTGAGTGAGTGAGTGATAATCGAGTGGTTGAGTGAGACTGAGATAGTGAGAGAGTAAACGAGTGAGTGAGTGTATTATTAAGTGTACAGAGAGTGGATTAGTAGACTAACAAACAGTATTCTTAATTTCTTTTAACAGATTGTAAACTTGTGAGATGCAACTAATGTACTCCAGCTGCTAAAGCAGTCGTGCGGGTGGAACACCAGTGGCTTTTAAACCAGGTACAGCGATGTAACATACTTGTCATTGAGAACTGGCATTTTGAAGAAGTTTATGGAATTTATTAAAATTGAAACAATTAAAAATGACGACTTATTGTTTGCGAGCATATGTAAATTTATCAAAGGAAAAAATGCACACGAAAGTTAGTTTAAGTTTAAAAACCAAGGTTTCAAAGCTGATCTTTTTGTTTAAAAATGTGCCTATATATCAATTAAGTTCAAAAGTTGACATTTTTTTGTTGCTATTTTTCAACAGGTCCCAAGCAGAGACGATACAGCAGGGGAGAAAGAAGCAGCTTTAGATAGAACAGTTGTCTCCTGGTCTCTAGTCGTTGGTATTTAGGTTGTGTTTTAAAAGCTCACAGACGACAGTCAAACGTTGCTTAAATTCAAACATACATAATATTAAACTTTCAAGTGAAAAATTGTTTAACAGACTTGTATATTCCTCCTTCGAAGCGAAAGTTTTCCTTTACTTCTAGATTTCTCTTTTTAAAGTTCAATCTGGAAATGTTTCTGATAGTCGATTAGCTGTAGGCAATGTCAAGCAAATTTTCAAAAGAAAATTTGCATGTCTCTGATCTTGGGTTTTTAAAATGTCAGACACTGCTAGTATTATTGTTTAAATATTTACTGTCTTTCCTCGAATAAGCACACGTGTCGACTCCACTCCCCCCCCCCCCCCCCCTCTCCCCAATGTGGTTAACATGAGTGGCCTTGTTCTTGCACCAACATCTTTTCAACCTTATCTGGACAGGAGAGCGGATTAAGGGATGATGAAATCCACCACTCCCAGTTCTTTTTACAATTTGTTTACTTTTGTTGTAAAACTTCCAGTGACGTGAGAGTTAAAAAACGACGAGTCTTATCTATACATTTCTGTTTACTTTTTTCCTCCAGTTTAGAACTTACACAAAGACTATTTCCCAATGCTTTAGTAGTTTCGTGTCAGTTTCAATTTTTTCAAGTGTAAACGTCAACTCACACTGATGTCAGCAAGATATTCAATGTATCTGCTATTAAATCGAAGGCAGTACATCTTTTTAAACTGTTGAAAGTGTCTCATTCAAAACCATAAGTTCTGAAATTGGAAATCCTTTGGCCAAAACATTTCATTTAAAACCACTTTTGGTTTGGTTTGGTTGTATCAAGCAAGTAAAAGGGGG
>JAOBRG010359051.1:0-12756 GCA_027574985.1 Umimayanthus nakama
TTCTTCTGGTTTACTAGAAATTTATCCACCGCAGACCATTGCAAAAACGATAGAACATCGAAAATAACAGAAAAGGAAAAAAATACTTTAGTTTTCCTGCGAAAAAAGCCCATGACAGAGTTCACACTGGAGCCCAGGCGAGAATGGGTTGTGGCAATGAATGCCTGGTGGAACGAAATTGTGAAGGTAGCGTCAAAGAATGAAACGTGTTTCCATGGGTTTTGTTTGACATTTTCGTCATTTCAGAGAGAAAAACTACAAAAACTATGCAACTCCATCTTCGTAAAGAAAGTATACAGTGTTTTAGTCCATATTATTTGATAATTTTTCAAAATTACGCAGAAAGGCTCTCAGGATGCGACGGATGCAGATTTTACCGTAGGATGTGATTCCGCATCCTGCCAGATGCCCTGTATCTTGGTCCATTAGGAAAGAAATACACTTTACTCTTAAAATTTGAAGTACTTTTGTAAGTAAAAAGTTAAAACAAAACATGTTTTGAAAAAGGTAAAAAAAGAAAAAACACGAATATTTTAAAATAAAGACCCTAGATCCAGAAATGGACCCCCAATTTCAACAACAGGGGGTCCGATGGACCCTCACGTTTCAGATCCCAGATTTATCACTGCATTTTTTAAAAAAAAGCGCATAAATGAGATCTGAAGTAACTATATATTGGGCAACAGTGTTTTACTGGAAAATAAACTGCTCATACAATCCATAAATTATTATGACAGTACTTCCAGGTTCCCAGTTGGATATTATCCATATCTTCACTAGCCAAAATATCAATGTTTTTCAAACACTTCTGAGTATTTCCAAAGATTTTCGGAAAATTTTAAAAATCATAAAATATCTGAAAATTATTTTTAAACTATTCTTGGAGTTCTCCGAAAATTTCTGAATGTTTCTAAACACTTCTGAAGATTTCCCGAAAATTTTAAAAATCATAAAATTTAATATCTGAAAATAATTTTTAAACCATTTCCAAAGTTTTCTGAATTTTTCCAAATATTTCTGCACACTTCCTACGATTTCCCGAAAATTTTATAAAATCATAGAAGCTTGTTCGGTGTGCATACAATAAAAAGAACATTACATGGTTTTCAAAAGATATGGGTTCTATCTTCTCATGGCCAAAACATCTCACATGTTTTTGCTGCACTCAACTGTTGAGATATTTTTTGCCACTTGAAGATAAAATCCATATCTTTTGGAAACCATGTACTACCCTCTATATATTTAAAGTTGCAGTTTCCAAACAACAAAGGATGTTAGTATATGATGATGAAAGTTCCAAATTTTTGAGTAATTAAGGATCAAAACGAAAAACTGTCTGATAATTAATATTGAAATTAGCTTTAAGATCATATTAAATTGTTTAAATGGAAGCAAAGGGTTTTTAAAACCTATATTTTTGGAAAATAACAAAAGATGACCAAATAATAAATAATAAGGACCTCCCACCTCATGTTTGTGGTGATTCTGGACAGGAAACTAATAATATTTTTTACCTGGCCTTATTACAGGTTATTTCTTTAGTATTACCATTTTTAGAAATGCTGATTTGCGCCATGTTGGACACAAAGCATTGAAAACTGCAGTTAAAAAGTCTTTTGATATCAAATCTAAAGCATTACAGAGATTTACCTAGATTGTTATAAATACAATCAGTTTGACAGTCTCACTAAAGTAAAAAAAGAACAAAATATCTATGAAAAACTACAATTGTACTGATGCTGAGTTTATTATATCGTTTGTTTATAATCAATCTCTCACGTTGTTCTTTGTTTACATTTTGCAGACACTCATCAATATATACTTAAATTAATAAATACTAGATTTAGCTTGCGCTAGGTGCCAACGAGACCAAATGCGTTTTTGTAGATATCTTGCAGAACACCATTTTTTCACAAAACACACTGTACATGGTATTTTAAAACAATCAAATAAACAAGACACGAAAACACGACTTGCAAGTGTTTGTGGGGTTTGCAGTAAGACAATAGCACATTGCGCATAAAATACAAGTTCAACTTGTTTATCTGCAGACCAAAACTTTCCCAAACCAATCTTGTTTAAAAGCGAGAGCCAATACCACCGAGTTTGTGTCCAATACTAAAACCTACACGCGATACACAACAGTTTAAGTCAAACAACTGGTGATTAAAATCCGGAGAAAACTGACTGCGTAATGTCGTCAAATCGACTGCGTGATTATAAATATGTAAAGAGCTTGCTCGGAATTAAAAAGACCCACTCAACAAAGAGAGAAATGTCCTTTCAAACGCACAATTGAATAAATCGAACTGTCCTCACTTTTTCACCATTTGAAAACTTGAAGGGTAAAAAAGTCGTGCTTATTCATCTCTTCAAACCGCTCACAATCTCGCAGCAGAGAAACTTGCTCGAAAAACTCGCTCGACAAACAGAATTCACTCACGACTCACGTGTGTGTGTAGCGGTGACTTCATTCGCACAAAGCGGAGCCACAATACGAAAAACATATTTTATGAGGTGATGGGAGAGCTTTATGTAATTACTGAAAACGATGCTACAAAATACAATTAGTCAGAAGTTGAACGCAAATATTTAATTCTAGTAGAAGGAAATTTGTGGGCAATATTCCATCGAAGGCACCCCGCCATTGTCATAACTTTTTTGCACAATCCCAATTCTCGTTGATCGCAAACCGTTTTCATTTTAGGGAATGAGTCTGCGAAGATTTTACGAGCTGAAAGAAAGTCACTGGCTATAGGGCTAAGCGCATTCAGGCTCTAACTTTCAAAACAAAACAAAGTAAGACATATGCTTAGCGTCCTGGCGGAACGGTTTTTCACATCAAAAATTGATTCATCGACAACGACGTACGTTTGTAAGGGGCAAAGCACTCACCAAAATATCAATGCCGTTTGAATAGCCGTTCGTAGTTTCACTGTGGAAACCGTTGACTTTGGGTCCTTGGCGCTGTTCCGAAGGCACAGAATTGCTGATCTGCAGGTTCTGAAAATTCTGCAACTGCTTCTGCTGGAAAATTTCAGCGGCCGTCAGCGTCTCCCGCTCTTCTTCTTCCTCCAACAACTGCTCGATGCACGACCGAATGAAATCTTCTTCCCACAATTTTTCCTCGACCTCTCTGTCGAACGCTTCCATGTTTTCCATCCAGGTATATTCTTCAAAGACGTTCCGCTTGCTTTGGCTGCCTTCCATCTTAAAGGAGATTCTGTAAAATCAACTCGCTTTTAGGCTTTTCAAAGGAAATTTCAATCTGCGATCACTTTTAACCTGCTGGATTTGGACCACAACTCGGGCGAACTTTCGACATCACCTGCCTCTCGACCAATCACAGCGCAGGATTTGACCAACGCGTAAGATAACAAACATTTAAGGGGGTGAAGTGCTTTGTGATGCAAAACATCACTTGTATTCGACCGTGTGGACGTTTCCTGAAAATAGTCATGATTGGCGGCGGAACATAAATAAAGGGCAATTGTGGAAAGGAAATGTTTTTATTCAAGGTTCGGAAATGCAAGGAGTCAAGGTATACGAAGTGCCTGTTTACACTCGGCAGTTGCAACCGAGTTGCAGAGTTTAACAAAAAATCTGAGCTCTGCAAAACAGGTTCTGAAAACTACTAGTAAAAGAGACTAACTGAAAGTTGCAGCTCTAGGAAAATTGAATAATTAACAAATTTCTTTATAAAATATAAATAAAGAACTGCAGGGAAGCGAATGTTTAAAGATGGAAAAACGGAAGAGTGCTCGTTAAACGATGGAATGTCTGTCTGCCTGCGCGCCTCGCCCGCATGACGTAACCAACGAGCGCCGCCTCGCCCTTCATGCTCTTTGAGCAATTCCGTACGTGACGACATCGGCCAATATCAACTTGACCTCCTCGGACTTTTTACGTGTGTATCGGTGCTATTTCACTTATATTAGGAAACTTATCGCGACAAGTATTTGTAAACAACACTAATCAATTTTAAACGACCAATAAAAAGGAAGTAGCGGTATTGTAGCGTGATAAAAACATACCAAGATATTAGAATTATAAAACTGTTGTCAGGTCATTTGACCTTTATCGTTTAAGCACAGACAGAAACATTAATTTCTTATGTTAAACTTAATTGTTTAGGAACTTTATTACGAAACAGTATTTTACAATCTGTCCGAATTAAAAGTTTTTTTTACCGTTTTAATATAAAATTGTAAAACATAAAATACAAAAGGCACAACACGATACAAAAAATTAATCGCTTATAATTTTATAATTCACGCAAATACCTTATGCGTGTGATTTAACACTGCGCAGATAACAACATGATAGCGTGCTAGAGCATAGTGCCGATACACTGACGCCAATATCGTTTTATGGAAACAAACTTCACAGGGTAAACATTAGTCCAAGTTTTAAGGGAAAGTAGTTCGAAATAAGAAAAAAACACTACAATTTAATCCTCGGCCATAGTTGAGTTGGTTCTAAACATAAGAAAAAGTGCGTGAGGCGATATCTTCCTTGCGCCGTCGAGGCAGTCAAGCGCTGTAACTTTCAAATTTTAAAGTGACACATATGTTTGGATTGCATCGTAATCAATACAGTATGCAAGAAATCCGCATGGGAAAAACAAGAAAGGAAGTGGTATTTATTTTAGTCAAAATGTCCTCATTCGAGGAATTTGTACCCTATAATCAAGATGTGCAAAGTACCTATGGATGTTGACATACACAGACATGAAGAGAGCACGTTAATCTGCATATCACTCGCGTATTCGAACTACGCGTTTTAAAAACATAAATAAATGAAACAGTTCGTGAGGACTTCCGGTACGAATCACGAATCCATGTCACGGTACGTACAGATCGACTCGACTTCCTCCAACGCAATAGAGTTTGCTACGTGCCCTTTTTTTGAAATATAGAAATTGGTGCACTTGTTTTTTTTTATAAAACTTTTGACTGGTGCCATTGTTTTTATACAAAACGTTTGCGAGAACGTGAGGCTAAAAAATACGGAAAATTTTAGAATATGCTCGTGGCTAAGAAGAGGTTTGTATTATGCTCAAATTGATGCAAATGATTCTTTTCTCGACCAACATCTCCTATAGCCGTTGTGTATGTACAACTTTGTTTTTAAATCTGCTTACTTACTACCAGGATAGCGGCGAGTAAAGAGAGCGTATCTGTGCTTCTGGTTGGATTGTGCGAATGGAAACTAGCAAACTTAAGTGCATACTCAAGATATTAAAGTATCAATTTTGTTTAAGGACCTTAAAGAACACTCGAGGCTGAAACCCTCAAAATGTTTGTGGATAACTCGACTCAGCCGAAAACAAGAAATTATAAACTTTTTAAGGAATGTACACTGACTGATTAGATGTTGAACTGGCAAACTTGGTTGCTGGCATTTGGTTAATGAAAGTTTCAGTTCAGTCAACTGGCCGACGGTTGATAATGTCATTAACGATATAAAATTAATGTGCCTTCCACGAAAACTATCGACGGTTCGTAAAAAATACCGGCGTTCAAAAACATTGAGGAGATAATTCCCCCACTGCCTCGATTACTTCCGATTCTATTACCGGAAGTTGTTGTAGCTAGCTCGAGCCTCAACTTTCCATGAACGTGTATCGATTGATTTCCTGTTTTGGGAACTACTCCAGAAACTTTAACTGTAAAATCCGTTAAACCTTGAACAGGAACTCAGCCAAACACAACAGCAAAGACAGCGAAGTAGTGGAGCGGGGACTGGGCTGTATGAAAGAGAAAGGGGATGGGTTGGGAGGGCAATCTTGACGCCAACTGAAATGTGGTTTAAGAAAACGTACCATTACAACGACAGTTGTTGTGAAATAAACATTTTCTACTACCTGCTGTAAAAAGGATACTATAGTCTCGCGCCAAACTGGAACAATTATTTAATTCTGAAAAAAAAAAAATTTCCAAAAAGAGAAGAGAAAGATGATAAAGGGTAGGAGAGGTAGAAAAAATTGCTGTGTAGGTGGAAAGAAAATGCAAAACAGTCGTGCAGAAGTATCTGTTGTCTTGTTTTTTTAATATCTTAACTAACAAAATGCTGCAGTATTTATGTTCTTGCTCATTATAGCTGCTATACCACCAGGTACTGTATCAACTCTTGCTAAAACACTTGTGATAATCTATGACGAAGCCTGCATATGGTTGTCTCATTTCTTTTGAAGTTTAAAAAGCAGATATTCGACTCACACAAACGGTTTCATTTAGTATATTTGATTTCTTTGCTTGCAAGATAAATCAATGTAAAAGCTGAAAATACTGGACAAGAGGCATTTATTTTTAACATTCTGAAATTCCACGATTTTATGCAGCAGCACTCATTTTCTATGATTTTCCATGGCCCAAATTAAAATTCCATTTTCAGGTCTGAAAAACAATCTAGTAAAACTCTATGGCTTTCTTGTGTGAACCTTCACGAAACTGATGAGGTTAAAAGCATAAATTAGCAATATTGAAAAGTTGTCACAAGGACCAATGGTGACAAAGAGAAGTATGGTAGATATAAAAGAGTTTTCTTTTTTTTTGTTTAATCTAATTTTTTTCATTTTACTCAACGGAAAAACCTTCCACAGATTGTTACTGGATCCGATCCAAAACAGTTAACTATAATAAAACCAAAACCCAACCACAAACAAACAGCGTTTGAACGACGCACAAAAAAATCATATGGAAAAAAAAGTAGTAGCATAAGGTTTACTTTCAAGACCTTTGCTTAAATTGTTGAAAACTGTTGCTTCAAAAAACTAAAGCGAAAAAGCAACTAAAACTAAAACTGAACATACAATCTATATAAGGCAGGTACAAACACCAACTACAAAAGAGCAATATCTATTTAAAGGAACACATGTACTTTTTAGAAATGCTATGGTCTTAGTATGTCTTCTGGCTATGCCTGCTGGGAAGGTATTCATCTTTCTTTCTTGAAAGGAAGTTGAGCAAAGCCAACAATCCTTGTCGCCTACTTGAGCTCTGGCCAGGATAGTCATAGCTTGGTTCTGCAAGAAGACGAGTCTTTTGTTAAAATGGAATTTAGAGCACTATGGTTTGTTTTGATGGCCTAGTTTAGGGTGATAATGAAAGACCTTGTTATATGATGTAAAGTTCCTCATGAACATGGTAAAAAAGAACTCTTTACTGGGAATTTTGTCATAAACTGGTCAGGATTTGAGAGACTTGACAGCATCCCAGCAGACAAACACTACCTTTGCCAGATTTCAGTGTGCAGTACTGTACATTTAAAGGTGCCACTATGGTAGTCACTTTGTTTACTAATTAACACTAGTAAAATGGCACTGGTGATTATCGAAAATGGTGCGTGCTGATTGGTCGAGAACTTCGTTCTCTCGTGAACGCTATTTTCAAAATGGTGGCTAGATTTGTTGATGTTTCGGAGTCACAATTTGAGCAGTTTATAGAAAATGCCGTGCCTCAAAAGACAAAAGATGCTTCAAAGTTTGGAGTTAAGCTATTCAAAGGTAGGTTGGTAAATTAAGAAAAATTTTCCTCTCACGAAACATTGATTTTCAAAACAGGAAAGTTTGTTTACATTTTTCACCAAAGAGTCGCCGCAAAGCATGTTTAGGTGCCTGTTTTTAAATGAAAAACACAATATTTTTTAAAAGTTTGCTATTTTTGTTTTGTTTTCTCGAATAACCACCAGTGCAATTTTACTTATTAAAAACAATTAGTCACCTCAGGCTCTGTGAATATCGCAATAGTCACCCTGACTTCGTCTCAGTGACTACTCGCTGTTATTCACGTTGCCTTCGGTGACTAATTGTTAAATAGACCATTTTGCTAAATAAATACAAATTTCGCTAGATCCATTCCATCGTGGGGGCAAAATGCATTTTTAATGTTGAATTAATGAGCAAAAATTTGACCAAGTAATGACTTTTTGGCCCCCACAAGAGAATGCATCTATCAAAAATTTGCATTGGCAAAATGGTCTACGTGTATTAGTTACCGAAAACATCATCAATATTTGCGAATAGTCGATGTAGTTGAAGTTGAGGTGACTATTGCAATAGTCACAGAGCCTGAGGTGACTAATTGTTTTGGTATAAAATATTTTGCACCGGTGATTATTCAAGAAATAAAACAAAAATAGCAAACTTTTTAAAAATACTTGTTTTTATTAAAAAACAACATGATGTACATCTAAACATGCTTTACACACATCATTTTTTATCATTTTTTGTCCAGTGCACACATCAGGATCTGGAAGGGCGTGTCCTGGACCCGTTTCCCCCCTCCTGTTTTATGAAAATCCTGCATCCCAGTTTCTTTTTTTTTCGCTATCCCACATCCCATGCCCACTTTTGGTGAATCTCATTTCCCAGGAGCAGTCAAGTCAGTGTTCTCGCCAACTTTAAAAAACAACAGGGTGCCTTAATTTGTATATCATTAATATTGTGCGAAACCTCAAAATATTAGATTTTTACTCCAAATCTTCTATAAGACAGTGTACAGGAACACAAAAAACGACAGGGTGCTGGAGGAAAATGACAGGATACATAGAAAAAATTTAATAGGGCGCATAGAAAAATGACAGGGTGCTGCGCCCTGTCATTTTGGCCTAGCTAGAACACTGCAAATCCCGAATCTCACACCATTTTTAGTCAAATCTCGGATCCTGTGAATACCCTGAAAAGTCCAGGCCCTGATGCATGTATGCATACAATGTTCAAGATCAACTGTCTAGTTATTGAGCCTGCATTTCTTTATTAAAGGCATCTTAGTACATGTACTGATAAGCTCAAAATGGATTGGGCATAGGAATTGGAATTAGCAGGCTCAAGTGGATGAGTTTTGCACTTTTTTCTTCTCTTTTTTCCCTGAAATAAATACAAGTCAAACATGTACATATTTTCTTTTTCTCTTTTTTTACTTCAAAATTGGAAGATACATTATCAACAGAAGCCAGAAATATGTACTAACATCGGTTCCACTTCATGTAAGCATATTCCCTTACAAAATAATCTGTAAATTGTAGTGAATGAAACAGACCAAAGTACAGTATATGTACTATTTCAGTCCATTCAAAAAGAGGAACTGCTAATACATGATTGTACATGTATGTATACAGCAAGACCTGAGTTACTGTAAGGTATATATAGATCTCTAGTTATTATCATATTCTACCTAAAGTTAATTTCCCCATTGAGGTATAACTATGACAATGTTGTTGATGACAGAAAGTTCTCACCTGAGCCGTCTGTGGCACTTCCTGTGGCAGCTGTTGGGAGTATGTTTTCACTTGCCGATAACGACACAAAAAATGCAAAGGGAAGAAGCCACAAGCAGAGCGTAAAATATGCTAGTACCTTCATGACAGAACAAAATAACAACTCATCACAACATTGAAACTATAATAGTACTGCAAAAAAGATTCTCTAGGGAGGGGCATCATTCTTGTCAGAGCACTAACTTGAGTCCAGACCTATTTCAGTACTTGAATACAAAAATATGTTGGAAGATTAACATGTTCAGACTTTGAACAATTGTGAAAAAGGAAACAGGGCTCCACACAGGTTTGGAAATTTAGTATTTTTTGGCTAGTGAGACAAAAATTTGCCGGCCAGCCATCACAACTTAGTCACTGCAAGAAATTGTCAGCCATTTTTTTCTCATGACATTATTAGCTCAACACCCAGAGTCTTCACAAAAGTCACAGTACAATCGCATTTGAGACGTTGTTGTAGCAAAGCCATTCAAACTCCACTTACATAGACTGAATTTTTTATGTACTCGCAAGCAGGCAAGTAGTTTGCATCCACTAATCGCCAACTGAAATTTTTTCTCGCATTTGCGAGTGTTTTACTTGTTATGTGGAGCCTTGGGAAAATGTTATTCATCAAATTGGGTAGCAGAGCAGATCAGCTTACCTCTGAGAATGGATACCAAACAGTGGCAAAGTGCTGGAATGCTAAGTAATGGTTAACAAACACCATCGCTGAAAGAGAGCACAAGAACAAGCTGGTAAAACAAACTGATGTCTGGCAAAGTTGACCATTTGCTGTTCATTCTACTGTAAGCACTGAGTGACCTAAACATTTTTAGACAGCACAGCCCTCAACACCTTGAGAGATTGAATTGTTAAATAAAGTCAGTGGGTTTAGAGCAAACCAATCTTCATGACTGATGTGTATCTTGTTCCCATGAAACATATTAATCACTAGCAGTATATAGCTATGTTTGCAGTGCATACATGTACAGTATAAGACTGTTATATCTGAACAGCAAACACTCATGACACACTCTGATGTTACTCGACAACAGTCCCTTAATTAAACTGCAGAAAACTACTACATTTTCAATCTTTATAAATAATAACTTTAATACAAATACTGTATGTGAGCATTACACAACAATAACTTGGAGCATACTTCAGCATCCCTTAGTACATGAAAAAAACTTTGAACAAATATTAATGACCTACTTACTATAATACAGTAATAGACTAAAACTAAATAAAAGTACAAAAACCAACCAATCCATAAGAATTAAACTGGTTGGACTGTGGACTCAGGTTTTTCAGGTTCCTCTTGGAGATCTTAAGCAAAAAATCTTAAAAGGTAAAACTAAATAATTTCTTGGTGGCACGAGAACTCTACATGTACTGTATGATGTGTGAAAAACTGAGCCATTGCATTTCTTGAGCTCCTATATTAAAGCAAGTCTTTCAAACTCTAAACTAAAACAAACATTAACACTTGTTGTTTAAAAAACACAGTTCAACTTACCACAACCAAATAAGAAGACTGGTGATGTGAGAGAAATGAAAGGAAAATCCGTCAACAAAAAGTAGTAGATTCCATTTGAGAGAAGTCCTGCTGCAATAAGCAGATATGGAAACCCTTCAAACACTAAAAGACCAATGTATATCACAGTCACAATCTGCAAGACAGACAGGCAAAAAGAACTTACTGTCTAGTTAGCAATAAATTTGAAAAGTTAAACACATGAGAAGTGATCATCTTCATTGACAACCAGTTATTATATATAATAGGGAGATGCAACTTACAACAAACAGGTAGTGCAGCATTGTGACACCAAAAATAATTGAAATCTTGGTGTGCTAACCATCCCTGATAGCAAAGTATAATAAAAATGATAGAAAGGCAAGTAGCGTAGCTGGATAATGGTAATTCTCCAGAAGATAACAGTTATGGGTTGTTTTTGCTTGAATTAGTTTAAAGTTATTAGTTTGTGCAAAACCATGTTTGTGAGTTATGGTTTGTTTGAGCTCCTGTCTGATCAACCTACAAAAGACTTTGGACAGGATGAAAAGCCATTATTTAGTTTTTTCTTCAAATTTGGTGTGTTCTTGTATTTGTTCAACTTTACACAAAAATCTCTCCTCTCCTTTGGAAATCTAGACCTGCAAGCAGCTCCCCTTCTCTTCTTTGGAATCCCAAAGTGTTAAACATGGTGTGGGTATTTGTGTGGCAATATTTTATGGACTTGCTCAATATGATCCTTAATGTTGACTAGATACAAGTAGGATGTTATTGTAGATGAGTCAAAGACAACATGAAGATTTCCAACTTGCTCTCAGTCTACCCCAGGCACATTTGTATGAGCTAGTCAAAGATTATTTTATAGAGATTAAATGTTGTTGTTAACCTTAGATTTGTTAAGCCTAATTTGGCTGACTGCTGCTTTATTATGCTGGGCAAGTTTCAAGTAGACGACAGTCTGTGGGGATCACCTGGGGCATGCGAGGACGAAACTAAAATGGTAAATGGTACAGCTAATTGACATCATTGCAGCTTGGTGATGCTGAAGCCTGACTTAACAAGTTGTGCACTCTGATCTGCCACTCACCCCAATCATATATGTGATAAACTTTGCTGCCAAAACGGTATATTCCTCTATTAGCTCCGCCAGATAGTACAGTGCAGCAGCTGAAACACAAACAGTGTTAGTGTGATTTACGTTTAGAACAAATGAATTGTGTAAACAATAACACCCAGATGTCAACTAACAACTCGATTGTTGGGGGAATTTTGGGCAACTGCCAGCAGACCTAAACTATCTATATTTCAAGCTGGTTATATTCCAGAAGAGAAGACTTGAAAAATGAAGAAATGGGCCAAAAGAGCAAAAAGACTAAGGTCTAGATAGTTCTATCATTAAGACATGTATTATGTCCGTTAGTTACTTTATACCAAAATAGTAAGGTTTGTTTGTAGTTGTACGTACGAGCTGACTAGACGGTAGATATGCATCAAAATCAATTAAAACTTAGAAAAGCAGGTTTTTCTTACCTAATGCAAGAGTTAGGAACATAATCTGAATGATCAGAGCTATCCAACTCAAAATGTATAGGAACATCTTTCTTAATGGCGTCGTTGTCTTAAACACTTAACCAAAAGTAAACCAAAACTGTCTGTAAAACGTGGAAGATTTCATGCAACTTTACGGCTTGGTAACCGCCGATTGTTTTGGCGCGGTTGCCCAACAAACAAATTTACCTGTCAGCGCTGCATTTTTTCAGGACTGGGTCCTAGTCTTACTTGGAACATTGAAAAATACCTCTTATTATATAAACTGCAGTGTTTTACAAGGATTTCTAACACCGAGAAATGTGGTATCTAAACACACGTAAAAATACGATATTTTTACATGTAAAAATACGATAATTTTACATCTGAAATTATAAACCAATCCTATTTCAGTAATTTGATAGTTTGAGAACATTTTAACCATTTATCTTGTC
>JAOBRG010359062.1:0-12752 GCA_027574985.1 Umimayanthus nakama
AAAAGTCTTTTTTCTTGTCGGTTTAATAGCGTTTACTCAACATTGTTGCGGGGGGAGGGGGGCCGTCCCAACATTATCGACCATGATTGTAGATTGCCTTTCAATACTTAACATTTGTTTCATTATGACACAATCGCGCTTTGGATAAGAAATGGTCAACAGCCAAACGATGCGCGTAGCGCCAAGTTGGTTATAAACAAACTCCGCATACCCAACAAGCACGAATGGAGTAACTGTTCTATTGAGATTTCGCTCAAATACCTTTAAGTCTAGACACCTGTTCACTTTTCTCTCAATAGTTACACTTGGCGCAATCATTTTCCATATACGGAAACGCAGTTTCATAAACTGATAACCGAGACTGAGGACCCGTCAACACGCATCCGGGTATTTTTAAAACCGGATATTTCTTGTTGCGGATTTTTTTTTTAAATGTCGCGTCCGCACGTACTGTATTCGAATCGGGTTCGCTCGTTCACACGTATTCTTCACTGTAGTGCCCAGTACTCCTCTGTGAAAATTGAAAATATAGCATCACAAAGCAACGCGTCTCACGCGATGTGTGCATTTGGCGGTAAATTACTGTGAACTTAAGCAGCTACAACGGGAATGTCAGTTAAAACAAACGGCTGCTTAATTTTTAACTTTCCATTTTTCTTTGCTTGTTTGTATTTTGTTTTGCCTGAAGGTGTGTGAATAAGAAAATTTAGCCTTGTCCGTTCTTTAAAGCTGCAAAATTAACATTTCTCACTGAAACTTCAAAAGACTAGGAGTCTAACTCGAAAACCTAACAGTTGCTTTAGACCCTAAGCATTTCTAATATAAGTCTATGGAACAAATAAAAAATAAAAGTCATTAAATTATCAAGGAAGAAAAAAGAATCAGACGCGTACAAAAAGTACTGAGAACTGTAAAATAAGAGAAATGCAAATATAGTTATTGTTGTTGTTGTTGTTGTTGTTGTTGCTGCTGCATGAAGATTGGAATAATTCGTACTCAAACGGTCACGTTCTCAACAATACTCCAGAACTGAGGTGTTCACGTTCTGTTTACCTCCACAAACACTGTCAGGCTTGAAATAATTGCAAAAAGAAGAGACGTGTCCATGTTTCTTTCGACGGCTTTGTTGAACTATCACGCGATAAAGACTTTATACGACTTTGCCCCGTCAGCGGATTCAAAAGTATCCGGCTTCGCTTGCTCACACAGTTCCAAATTAATTGCGGATTCAAATATACCCACTCTATTTAGAAAGCGGGTTCAAAAAGTTGCGGATTCGCACGCGAATTCGCCTGACACGTGTGGACGAAAAGCGAATCCGGAAAGAAAAAGTTGCGGATTCAAAAATATCCGGATACGTGTGGACGGAGCCTAAGAGAGCCCACAGAACGCTGCAAACGCAACTAGTTGAAAGTTTAACAAATTGATATGGTTAACTTTGCCGAATTTCCATTTCTTCTGTTGTTGCGTATCACTTCATTCCTTGTCGACAGTTTTGAAAGCTTTCTCGTTTCTATGAAAAATCATCTGCGTGATCTCATTTTACAAGAGTGTCTACCTTGTGGGCTCAAGAAAGCAGCCTTAATAACTTCATTTTTTTGACTGCTTCCGACTGCCATCAACATTTCACATTTTACTAGCCTGCTAGCCTTCTCTCCGTTGGGTTTAAATCGAAAATGCTTGTTTTCGAAGTTCTCAGTTTTGGCAGTTCCCTCTTCTCGATATCATGTGCCAAAAGAATTTCGAAAACAACCCCTTCTGATTTTAACCCAACTGGAGCGCCGGTTAGCAGGCTTATATTTTACCATCACGTTATTAGTAAGTTAGTTGCTCCAAAAACGCTTGCTTGCTATTCCTAAAAAACTACTGTAACAGCTTTATGTCAAAGAGTCGCCTCTTTATCAAAAATCTCTCAATACATTTTAGTAGTGATCCAAATTCAGTTCTATTTTCAAAACCTTATAGATAAAAATAAAGGTTCTTATTTTTCTTCTTAGGCTAAGGCAAGTTTTAAGCATTACCCTATATTTTGATCGTTTTTGCCTGAAAGTTCTTAGTAGTAAAAAGGTAGGCTAAATGATCCACTAAGTTTTCCACAAACAACTCTGTAATGGGTTACACAAAGAAGTAAATTAAACTCCACTTCAAATAACTGAAATATTAACATAATTGCATAAAATACTGAGCCGTATTTAAAAAAGGTCAGCTGCCCTGTATAGCTAGAGGAAATTTATTCTCACAACACCGAAGTGACAATATCGAACGCTGTAAACTAGTCATGCGGTCAGTTTTTGGCGTCACGCCTTCGGGCCTCCCTTTTGTCGGCGTCCGACAATGTCGCCCGAACAAAGTGTTTTTTCTAGCACTCAGAGTAACATCATACTTACGGTAGTTGCTGCGTTTGCTTTTTGTAGTAATAGGCTGAGATCAGGGTAGCAAGAAGCAGTGCGCAGCCGCCTGCTCCAAGAGTTATACTCACTGGAAAAAGAAGCAAACTCAGTTAGAAACGCAATGCATCCGAGTTAGTACAATCAGTTGTGTGAATGTCATGCGTCGAATTACTGGTTACGTCATTTTCTTTAACATTGATAACACAACAAAACAAACAGCAACATTAGTAATAATAATACAAATAACAATAATAACAATAATAATAATAATAGTAATAATAATAAAAGTTATAACAACAATGATAATAAATAATAATAACATTCATAATAGTATTAATAATAATAAAAATAATAGTAATAATAATAAACAAAATTGTTATTAATCACAATGGTGATGATTATGATAACGCTAATGATGATGATGATGATGGGCTCCTTTCATTTTCAGAGATTTTGGTTGGAAATCAAAAGGAACACGTCAGCTTCCGAGGAACATTTCCGAAAACTTGGGAAAACATTTTGTGTTAGTCCTAAAAAAGGAAATACCGGGATTTTTTTACAAAAACAGATTTGAAGGATCTCTCCATCTCAGCCACAGACTTGGCTGAACTCAAATCATTAAGTGGCAAATCATTCCATAAATGGCACTCTATCCCTAACCCTAGTTATCATTCTCAGTTATTAAATAAGAACTGTAATATAGGTTGGATAGAAAGTGCCCTATATTTTGATACGGTTGTTATTGTCATTGACACATTGGCCGTATAAACTTGGACGACAGATAAATGGTTGAGGTAAACACGAACTTTTACTTCAGATGAATTAAGTTTTGATTCTGTTTGATCAATTCTATGGTAAAAAATGGAAGAACTCAGCAAACGAACGATGTGGCAATTTAAGTTTGGCCTTAAAAGGAGCCTTGAACATACACATCACGTCATCGTATTTTAAAACCTCAGTTTTCGCCCGTCCACACGAATGCGATGAATCTCCGTTTTCAAAAGTGTCCACCCTGGAGAGGGTATTTGAAAACCTTCGTTTTCGGTGCCCGAAGACGCAGGTTACGTGTTAACGGTTGTCGTATTCGGTGAAAAAGTCTCCGTTTTCGAAAACACCTGACTATGTGATGACCGGGTTTTAGTCCCGGTTCAGTGCCTATTTGAAGTTGTTCTAAGCTAAGCCCCTTGAAAGCTGATTATGATGTCACTAAGGTTTACTTACTAATTCGTGACTTATGTAACTCGTGATTATACTCATAGCTGGTATTGTCATCTGGAACTGAAAAAAAAGATTAATCATATTTTAAGTATGATTCCACTTTTTAAAAGAAAAATAATAATAATAAAAATAACGATAATGATAATGATAATGATAATAATAATAACAAAAATAAATGATAATAATATCAACAGTAATAAAAATAATAAGCTTTAGTTCCGTATGTTTAATGGCACTTTACAATACGTTACTTTAAATGTACGCTATACACTACAGAATACTAATAGCTAATTGTTATGTAAACAAAAGCAGCAAAACAGGTAAGATTTGAATGTTCCAAAAGGCGTCATTGCTCTGGTGTGGATTTCCGTAATTTCGATGCGAAAAAGAAAGAAAAGTCAGATGTCCAAAACTGACAAGCTTAAATTAAGGGACCCTAAGTGTCCTTATCTGAGAAAGAAATTCTTTACACTGTTCAACTAGTTGCTCCGAGAAAGACTGTTTAAAAAATTAACATAGCTATTGAAAGTCTGCTGCAAAGCAGAGAAGAGATGCTTTGGTTTTTAAAGTCTACAAACCAGTGGTTTCTGTAGGTCATTTTTATACCTAATTTTCTTAGCACCCTACTATTGATTCTTGAAAAGTGACGTACGCATTTCTATTATAATGCTCTCGAACGAGGTAGCCTGGAGCTGGAACTGTAAGTCGTGCACGTTACTTTTCAAGCTACCGGTGCTGGTAACTTGAAAAACGCAAACCTGCAAGATACAGTGATTTGTGGTTTTACTGAACAAAGCAATGTTTTTCTGCTGGCTGCTGGTCAAGCAGCATTTTCGGCGCAACCTGTTGAAGCATTTAGGAACCTTTCGAGAGAACTGCCGCACAATGAAACCCAATTGGAGAAGTGATAATCATTTTAAAGTTTGTTTAGCGATTAATGGCATCCTATACTACTTATTTTCGATGAGGAAATAGTCGTTTCATTGTTTTTTATTTTTTTGTTTTGTTTTATACTTCCAAGGTTGCTTTACTTGTGTTCGGCATGGCCTATCCGACTTATCAATTGTTCAATGGAACGCGCAAGTTTTTAGTGGGGATTCTGGTCAGAATGATTCTGTTCATTATTATTATAAGAATTGCTGAGTTCACTCCCGAGAAGAAAAAAAGGATGCGTGCTTCTTTGAACTTGCCACTGATGTATACAGGCCATGACCGGTGTTTTTTTTGGCCGGCCAGACTTTAAGTCAACTTGGTATCTTCTTTTTCATTTTCATTAGCGTCTCCCTTTTGTTTTTAACTTTAAACGGTCAAGCTTTTTGGCCAAACCTATACGGTTTGGGGTTGGGGTGGATGGTGGGGTTCGTTGAAGCACCCCTCCCGGCCCCAACTTAATTTCCAGTATACCTTGTCCGTTTGACAGACGGATAAAAACTTACTTTTTATGTGTAATCGTACAGGTTTTTGCTCGTTTCGAGAAAACATCAGGTGCGAGTTTGGTCAAGTAATGGGTTTTATTTCGGCGAAAGAGTAGGTCGAGCCAAAATACCTCTACACGATAACATGTTTATTATCCCTGACCATAAAATATACTTTTGAAAACAAATATAGCGCAATTTGTGAAATTTCATTTATGCGTGAACCCTTGCACGCTAGAGTTTCCTACGCTTACCAAGCTTCCACACTGATTATTTTTTTTGTAGCTGAGTTTCAAGAGAGAACCAAACTGTCTGTGAAGTCGCCTGATATCATGACACTCTCGTAATTTAGTGAAAAATCACAACAGTTATCTGGTCTGTGATTTGCTGAAATCATTTTCTGGGATGATAAGAAACTACAGCGCACATGGATACATACATGGATACATACTAACTATTTTGGAGGTAATGATCGATAAAGATGTTAGTAGAAATAATAATATTAAAGCTAAAAACGACATCAACGAGACCGAGAAGTAATAACCCATTTCACAGTAATTGAAAGAAAAGTATTTGAACTTCTACATGAAACCGCGGTGAAGGTTGTCCTCGCACAGTTAGAGAAATGGAGACAATTACAATTAGAAAGAAAATTGTTTGCTTGTGCAATGTTTCCACTTCTCTAACTGTGCGGGAACAATCTATGCCTCGGTTTCATGTAGAAGGTAGGTTTCCTTTCAGGAAACGTGAAATGTACTTTTACTACAAGAAGTAACATAAAAGTATGAGAAACTTCAACCAACCTAATTCATGAATCAATTCCTTGGTGCAGTTCTCCACTTGCACCCAGGCTCCTGTGCAATTGAAACTTTTCTCTTCAGGTGGAGGTTTAGTACAGCTACGTGTACGTGTTCGAACGTCACTTTTGTACTCTTCACTTGATTGACAAATGCTCCATTCACTCCAAACGGCAAAACCGCCTTTAATGGAAACTGATGAATCTTGGGCACAAGAAAATATCGTTTAGCAGTTCAACCCTATCTGAACCGGGGGGAACACTTCCTGGCTCCCTCAAGCATTGTTATGACACTTAATAGTTTGCAGTAGAGTGGTTAGAAACGTCACCTTTCTTGGTGCATCCAGCCATACAATTTTTAATTTATTATAGGCAAACTTGTTGTCGTGGTAACCACATGATTGATAGGCTCTTTTCTGATGTTTCTCATTTTCATTTTGTAAGGGGTGAAAACTTAACTTAACCCTAGAAGGCATAAGGTAAAAATAGTTACACGAAGGCATAAGGGGGGGGGGGGTCAACGTGAACCCTCCCCTCGACTTTTGACACCTTTCATCCGATGGACTTGATATTTGGTATATATAAAGAACTTTTATTATAGTTTCAGTTAATCGAAACCACGTTGTGCTTAATTGGTTTCTATAGCAACCAAATCAAAATAAACGACGTCACCGCGGCCGCCATCTTGGATTTTCGAAATTTCAGATTTTCAAATTGAACATTTAAGGTAAGAAAACATGGTTTAGCGATTAGAATATACAAAGTTATAAGAAATAAAATGAAATTGTCAGTATTTAGGCAATAATAGTCATATTTTTAGCAAAAAATTCCCATTTTGTATGCAACATACGGGTTGCGTGACTTATTATGATGACCTCATCAATGGTGACGTCATCTTTTTAGGGTCAAAAGATGTGTTCACTAACAGAGAACAGTTGTACCAAAGCTTTTGGAAATCGGTCAAAGAATAAAAATTTTAAGCCAAAAAAATCAAGGAGGGGGGTCAGATTGACCCCCCCTTATGCCTTCTAGGGTTAAAAATGCGCAACTCGTATTTTAACAGACAAGTATAGATATTAGGAGTCTCTGGTAAGCTAAGTGGTTTTAATTTACTTAATTATCCTTCAATTCTAGTTTAACCTACCATGGTTAACACAGCTGTAAAGCTCTACGCGCAGACAAATCCAGTTATTCCACTCTATCGGGTGAAATCGTAGCATTACAGCAGTTATGTTGCTGATCACAAACTTTGATATTTCATCGCCATTTGTAGCTGTCGTGCTAAAAACCTATAAAGAAGTAAATATCAAGCAGTGATCATTTTGTGGTCAATTCGGTCATAAAACAAAACTACAGCAGAAACATATTGATGTTTAAATCACATGTTACGAGCAAACTTCTTATGTATGATATCAATATGTATTTAGTCTTTTATTTATCCGTATTCGGCCTGGGCTGTTTGAAGTTGCCTTGACCTGGGAAGAGAATGAAGGGGCTGCAGTAGGCCTGATGCCTACACGGCTTCTAAAACTATCAAAACTTTAAAAATATAACTAGGTTGGGTAGTTCTAACGGTACGAGACGTCACCGCTACGTCATAATCTTGTCAAATTGTCAAAACATAGTATAATAAAAACGTGGGTTTCTTACAAAATCTCACAGTTCAAAGGTAAAAAATACGTTACCAATATAAGTGACGGTATTCCACAGAAATCTGTTTTTTAAGTTCGATGTTCAAAACTTAAATAAGCCCATCTACTGTAACTTTAGAAATTTGCTCAGAAACTCTACGTTTAATGCTGTTAGTTTAACTAAACCCTGTTTTGCTCTTTTTCAGCGTTTTAAAAAACGCAAATCGAACTCAGCTCATGTACATACCCAAATGCGTTGTTATTGCCGGTTTAGCAAAATCAAATACAAAATTCGATTCATTTCTAATAACATTAAAAAGCGGTTTTCCGTTCAACCGCTCTCTTAGGAAAAGCGATTGTTGTACTCTAACTAACAATTGTTCCACAAACGATACGGTAGATAGGATGATCGTTTTTAAAAATTCCAAAAACTTGATAAAAATGTCTCGAACTACATTTTTTTACCTACTCGAGTATTCGACCTTTTTGAAGTAAAGTCTTATATGATAAAACTGTCATTTTCCGTATTTGGACAAACTACAGGATATAAAATTAATACCGTGACTTGAGATCAAAGCAAACTGCCAGAAACTCAATTTCCAGTTAAACTGTTTAATAACATCTTTTATACATGTTTTAAGATCTCCTCTCCATGCCGAAACAAAATAAGATAGCTCCCTTAAAATAGTTTTTGACTACCTGCAGATAGAAATAACAATGGATATCTAACAGGATTTTAAGCTTTATTAAGCAACTACAGTATATTTAAAACTGCACTTTTTGCAACGTTTTAAAAATCTTAGGTTAATAATTTTTCCTTGTTAAATTTGTTTATGTTCGGGTAACTACTTGCCTTTGTTATTCCATTTTCCTGGTAGGAAAAGTAGTTTAACTTGTCGGGAGTGTAAGTAACTTTAAACTTTTTAAGAAACCTGTCACTATTCTGTAAACCTTGCACTGCCAGTCCTGTGATTGTTCTGGGGATATCTGAAGTGAGTATAACAAACAGCTATTAAAGTATTGAAAACAGTTTCAAGCAAATTCTCAACAAACCATATAAGACCAAAAAAGAAAGTTACATAGCTTTGTAAATGTGTATTTTGATAAAAAAAAAAATCATGGTATAGCTATGGACTACGATATATCTCTTGTCAGTTTTGTGTTTGCGTATTTATTCAATTACACCAGCAACTACTGAACCTTAAAATTCTGATGTTCATGTTTAATTGCTAACCCAGAAAAACAAACAGTACGACTCATTCTTGTACAACACCATTCTTTGCCTAAATTATGACCTAAGTTAACTCTTAGGCCCGGTTATTTAAACAAAGTCTGAATCTTAGCCGATGTTCTTTTCATTTGTTCACAGATGTTGAAAGTTTTCGGAAACAATAGTTAGACATTGGTTAAGATTTAGACTTTCTTTAAATAACCTGACCTTATTGTGAAGAGTTCTTTTGGCCAATCCCTTTCACGAGTTTTAGAAAAAACTGAAAAGTAAACACAGAAGATGAAAACTTCAGTCGTTCCCTTATTCCCTTTTCTTTCTCCGGCACTGGGACGTTACCTAGATAAATTGTCAAGCTTTCCATTACATTTGAGTTAAGTGGGCACCAGGCCCCGCTTCGATTAAGAACACCGTGGTTCGCGTCCAGACTGTTGTTGTAGGAACTAGCAGATACAAAAGAAACGGCCGACATGTTCAGCTGATTCCCAGTGAGAAGTCCGGGACAATCCGTACCTATGAAGAAACGAAAACAGTTTAATTTTTGAACAAGAAGTGCCACAGTAGCATTCCCTGACGGGGCTTTGACCTTGTTACACAGCTCTCTAGCAAGCGAAGCAAGCTTCTGCAGAAAACATCTCGCTTCTTTGATGCACTCTGTTGTGATGCTGTGAAATTGCAAAATATTTTGACAATTCGTCTGGGGGGTTGCGAAAGTTATTTTAAGGTGGAGAGTTGAAAGGGGGAGAATCTGAATTCCGGTAGTAAATATTTTATTCGGGCTAGCACGCAAGTTACGGTTGGCTAAAAAGTGGGGGAGGCGGGCTATAGCCCAACCTTGTCCCTGTGTTCCGCAGCCCCTGTCAGCTTACCCACATTCCAGCTATGCCCCTCAGCCCTAGCCTGCATCGCAGACAGTTGTAAACTTCCGTGTACACAAACAACTAACATAACTGGCTGGCTGGAAATTTGGAATAGAAAAAGCGCAAGTAATAATTATAATAACAATAATAATAATAGTAATACTACTACTACTACTACTACTAATTAGTATTATTATTATTACAATAATAATAATAATAAATATAATAATAGTAATAACAACAATAACAATAACAATGACAACGACAATGGCAATGACAATAATAATAACAATAATAACAACAACAACAACAATAAAAACATAGGCCGAACCTTGACTCGGGTGCCCTCCGGCCCCGAGTAATAATAAAAAATGACACCACAATACGGTCCTCGTGTAATTTATTTCATTATATCACAACCCGATCTGTCTGCTGTTAAACAGAATTTAACTATTAACACTTTTCCATTCGTTGTTCAAGTATTAGTTGCAAGTAGAACGTCTCTCGTTCAAGTAACTTATAACAGTTTTTTAATATGAAAAGTACAAACTAAAGTTAACCCATGCCTTTATAATCCAAATTAAGAAAATCTCTTTCTCACATACCGTCACTCCAATTAAATGACTATTGATAATAAAACCAAATTGGTGACCAAAATTGAGCGTTTTTGGCAGCTGTACTCCTAATAACATTTGGTCTTATCGTAAATTGTTAACTTCGCCACATTCATAAACTGTTTATATCAATAGTTGAAGACATATTTGTCAGTAATGAAGTAAATACTGGGCCGGAACCGAAGCAGTTCGGGTAAGCACATTTGCAAATCAAGTTTTTTTTTCCATGTAGCCGCAAGCCGAGCCTCAGACTGGCTTGTTTCTTCAACAGTTTTTTTTTTTGAGCAAGATGACCGAAATGAAAATCTGAATTTCTTTTTTGAGCAAGATGATCGAAATGAAAATCTTAATGATCCCGTTTATCAAACTTTGCCCTATTGTTAGGTTGGCAAAATCCTAAACAATGGTCGGTTCAAACTTGGCGCCTTGGGAATTCGCAGCAGATCTGCGAGTGATAGTCGTTTTGTTGTCGGCTAAGGTCGGAAGGCCTTCGGTTGTCACAATTTTCACCTTACCCTACCCCAAAACGTTGTAATTTGTCACGTTTGATTTCAAAGCAGCACTTGTAACTACCGGACATGAGCGGCCAGCGGCTTCAGAAAAGTTTTGTTAGCCGAATTAGAACAAACGAGCACCCTCTAAAATTCGCAAAACATGAGGGATTATTCAATACTCCGTCATACTACAACAAACGCAATGAATTGTGTTTGGATTTACAGTTTGGATTTTCGCTATAAATAGGCCATTTGTATACATGTGCATTACGACAAAGACAAATGAAAAGATCATTAAAAGAATCATTCCTTTTTGTCAGTCTTAAACCATTCTGCGTCGGTCGCCTATGTTTCGCGCCGCCTATGATGGAGTGTTACCAAGACAATTTCAGATCTTCTTCTTCTAGTAATTAGATACTTTGTTTATTTTAATACTTTTCAAACAATTTTTTTAGCAATTCAAAGATACAACTTCGGCACAACTGCAAAAATGTAGAAACAGACCGGACATTTTTTCGAGTCAATCGAGAGCTGTAAAAGGACGCAATGACTAAATCAAGATTCTAAAACGACCGCGCGTGGCCGGCATTGTTTTCTAATTTCTTCTTAATTGCCGATGACGAGTTGACTTTTGGTGATTGCAATACAGATAACTCTCTAAATATTACTTGAAAAAGAAGGCTTATATTATTGTGCTTTCTACTTATGTTCTCAAACAGGCCGCAAAACGGAGTGAAGGCTTAGAGTGCTGGCGGAAAACTGAGACTGTTTCTTCAAAAAGGCCTGGATTAACATACCTTAGATTCCAAAGATTCTTGAGAACTCCGAGTGTCAGCTGTTTCGTAGATATCAGTCTTGGTTAAACGTTTTTAGCGGTGATGGACTATGTCATTCGATAAAATGAACTAATATACGGTGTTTAAAACAAGCCCTATCAATTTTGCATAACTAAGCATACACCGACAAACTTCAATTAAGACCGCGAAGAAGTGTAAAGTTGAATTTCTATAGGTCATTAAGTGGAGCAAAGCTCGCAGCTCCATTAGATTTAGACTCTGATTATGCATAACATTAAAAAAGCTTTGAAAACTTGACACCCAAAATAAAACGTAAAGTCTTGATTGGTTTGTCAAAATCACAAGCTCGAATACAGAAAAAGCTGTCACAAGAAAGGCCGATGCCTAAACTTTTAAACTGACTTTTTACGAGGCATAAAAATAAAAGCGAAGATCTAAACTAACCTGAGTTATACTATTGTAAACTAATCCGAGTCGAACCTGGATTAGTACGTTTGCACAACACTTTTCTAAACTAGCCGGAACAGCATTCTTAACTTGACAATCTTACCCGGGTTTGTTTGTACTATTTGCTTTTTTATAGTGGGTTTTTGCCGTTGTATCTAGCAATGTGAGAAGCCGGATTTTCCGATCGGAGTCTGCATGATTTAGCACTGGCCTTCCAGATATTCACTGAATCGCTTATTGTAAGACTTTGCACTTCCTTGAAGGTTAAACAAAATCAGCTCGCGGTCACATTTAGTTTATAATCTTCTTCCAAAATCGTCATTTCCTATAGCTCCGCGCACGGAGTTCTATAAAATAATAGATTAGAAGGCTGCTCTTGCATACTGACCCATACTCACAAAGAGAGGTCAGATCGCCAAAACTACTTAAGCCATACCCCCTTTGATAAAGTTTTGCCTGCGACAATCAAGCACAACTCCCTCCCCCACATGTTGTTTTATTCAATTTTGTCGCTTCCGAAGATTTTGAATCTCGCGCTCAGCAGTTCAGTCACGGACTAATGAGCTCGGACGGCTTTGTCTATCTTAGGGCCTGTTTACATGGAGGTGGGGGACCCCAGGTAGGTGAGGTAACCCGCCTAGCCGTGGTCAAAAACTAACCCGCCTTTACATGCAACCTTGACGACCCCGGGGTGACAGGGTTACCCCGGGGTAAGAGTTTTCGATTCTATCGCGTGACAAGTTTGCATTCTCAGAAATTTAAAAATCTGTAGGATAACACTTGCAAAAATACTAGTCAGGTTGATAACAGCGAGAAATCATTTTGTTTGGATTTTTTGCGAGCTTTTCAACTGAAATATGAG
>JAOBRG010359084.1:0-12750 GCA_027574985.1 Umimayanthus nakama
TGTCTGCCCCCCCCCCCCCTCTCCCTCCTCCTTTCAAAGAAGCTCCGCTTTCCCTGGCGTAGGCAGTACAAAAATATTGTAACTATAATTATTAGCATTGGTAACTCAATGTGTGTATATCAAATCTACCCGGAGCTAATAAAATTATTGTCTAGTCAGTTGCGGGTCAAATTTAATGTTATAAGCTGGAAATGTGTTGAAACTGTGTGAATAGGCAAAACAGTTTAATAGAGTTTCAGTTAGTCTCATCTTTTTCTTTATAAAATAAATACAATACCAACGTATAGTGCGGTCAATGTCACAGAAAACATATCTGCATTGTAAGTAAGTTCACTCCAAAATACTGCCAAATCCCCCACAATTCAAGCTGTTTCTTTTGGTTCCCAGTCTCCACAGAGATTCCTTGAAAGGCTTCAGTCTGCAGGGTATCCCGCAGCGAGCAATACAGACGCAGGCTTCGCCTACGATGCCGTTTGGGCCATAGCTCTTGCCCTCAACACTACCGGTCAGCGGCTGCATGCCGGGACTGGGTTGGAGAACTTCACATACACTGATCATCACATGGCAATCTCTTTCAAGAAAGAAATACTGGCTGCAAGATTTAATGGAGTTACGGTAATTCACTGTTAGTAAAGTTTATTTCGGAATGTTGTAACTATTTTTGCTTTGTCTACGATTGGTTATGATCATGACTACGATTACGATTATTTATGGGTATGGTTGCGACTACGGTTGTTTATGATTACGAACGTTTATGATTATGTCTTTGTGGTTACGAATATGATTTTTTATGACCCGATGGCTATCATTACGCCAACGATCACGATTGAGGTTGTGCACAGCTAGCATTAAATCACGTTCAGCTATACCTTTTGAAGGCCAAATGGTTCACAACTTCGTTGAAGGCCAAATAGTTCCCAACTTCTACAATATTGGCGAAAGTAAAGTCATTACGATTTTCTCCCGTGTTATAGTTTACTCTCTTGTTGTTTCTTTTGCAGGGTGAAGTGAGCTTCACGGCCGAAGGTGACCGTAATGGATTTATCCAAATCACCCAGATGCAAGGTATAGGCTAGACTGGACTAATTTCTGAAACGTTAAACAACAACAAAACTTTGTTTACACCTCATTGACAAGCAGTTAGTGTAATTTTCAGTGTTATATAATAAACAGTCTGAGTGCTGGGACTCTGGATTAAAGATCTAGATGTCGAAAAAGCTATTCGAGTCCAGAGCCCCATTAACAATACTTTAGAACTGCTTTTGCGATCGGAAGAAAGTTCAAGGTGCAGCTCTAATTTCTCTTTCCCCACGCACCCTAACCCAGCACGATCTCTTTCCCTATTCAATCCACGTAACCAAATATTCTTTCCACACTCACCCTACCCAGCCGTTACAATATTATCCATCTTTGTTTTAAGATGAAGTGCCAAGGAAAGTTATGCTGCATTCGAGTTATAACAATGGTTCCCTTCTGGATCAAGAAGGTGCTGCTATCGTTTGGTCAGGTAACCATGGCAACAACTTGTATAGTCCCTCCATTTCAGACTTAAAATACATTAACTCATCAACTTTTACCACGGTTTTCTTTTAACAATTACAAAAATGTACATTGAAATAACAGCTGACCAATGGAGTACCTTAGTTCTGGAAGATACCCATTAACAGGTCAAGTCTTTTGCGCAGAAGCAAGATGTCTTGGACCGTAGCCTTGTCTACATGGATATATTTTTCAATTGAAGCAAAACTTGATACAAGTGTTAAACGAGCTGTGCCCGTCGGAGCCAGCGTGCTTGAGTGGGGAAAAATGTTCAAAAACCCATTTTGTTCAGTAAAGTCTATTTATTGAGGTTGTACAATGTACTGAAACTTAGGCAATGAAAGAATTATCGCAGTGTTATTTGTAATACGTGTATGTATGTTGTGGGTAACAACTCCTCTGAGTTATATACCTTATACAATAAAATATATTTATTTTGACAGTATCCTGAAGGTTTTGAAAATATACTTATATGACAGTGATTTGTTTTGTTTGAAAATTAGACTAAGATCGCGTATTTACGCGTGCAAACTAAAGCCGTGCAAATATGGAAACATTCAGTTGCGGAAATGACACATTTGCATGTATTTTGAAAAAACACGAGTTTATCGCATGCCTTGCTAAATACAGCCAATCAGTGGCCAGGATCACCGTTGCATATTCTGCGGTATGCAACGGGCAGTATTCACTCTACTATCCCGTCGTTTTTTGCGCGCAACAGTTAACTGGGGTCCATTTAAGTACTTCTCAAAAGCCAGCTTTGAAACTTTTCAACTACTGCGAGCCATTACGAACATTTCCGATTACATCCGGAAGTCCTCCTAAGATTTCCGAATGTTTCGAAACATTTCCGTAGATTTTCCGAGAATTAAAAAAAAATCAGAAAAACATACTCACGGTTCATTTCGGTTCCAGTATCGACTATTTACTATGACAACCTTTTTTGAATTAGCTGTATATCAGTGTGCGCGCAAACTTTAAAATAGTACACTCATGCAAAGTACGCGAGCAGCCCCGTCCAGTAACGATATGATCTAGACAGGTCAGCAAACAAGAAGCCTTGAAACAACAGCCAACAGTTTTCATTTTAAAAGGTTAAGTAGTAAGCAACCTGAACTTTTTTGACCATCAATTAAACAGGTTTAACTTCATAGCTGACGAACAAAGGCCAAAACAAGAAATTATCGTGTGAGGTTAAAATTCTTAAACAATGCAAATTTATTCCTACTTGTTTTAAGTCTGTGACCTTGAATATGTCCATGACGTCACGTAAAACGATCGTAGTGTGAGCAGACCTGATGTCCGTGAAATCTAGACAGGAACCGCGCATCACAGTACTCCAGAACTTACCATATTGTCTGCTCTTTTTCAGGCGGTCAAGCCCCTCGAGATTCCAGTGTACTGGTTATTAAACTCAAGACGATCTCATCGACCTTGTACGCCGTTATTTGTGTCATCACTGTGCTTTGCATTTTACTGGCATTTAGTTTTCTGGCCTTCAACATTGTGTACCGAAACTACAGGTCAGTCTTTTAGATCTTTTGCTTCGTGGGTTTCTAAACCTCGAAAGACGTGCAGATTGAAGCTCGCAGACACTGAAGAGTTGTAACTTGCTCTCCTTTTCACAAACGTCTAAAAAACCTTTACAGTTGGAGAGGTAAAAACATTTCGAAAAAGTATGATGCACTGATGAAGGTACATTATCCAGCAGTCGGCCGCGATTGCAGTAAAAACTGTTCTCCGAAGTGGAGACGAGTAGCGCGGGATGTTCACCAAGCCGCTGCTTATTTAATACCGATAGTGAGGAAAATAATTCTGAAAGGACGTACCAAATTAGTGACTAGAAAAAAAATAACGAAGAAAGTTAAACATCTTGGATAAATAGAATCGCAGAGACCCCTTTCACTGAGAGCTCGGAAGGGCGGCAGATATTTAGAACTCGGGCAGCCATCAAAGCGCGCGAAAAGCACCATTCGCTGGTCTGGCATATGCTAATAAACACTAGTGCAGAGTAGAGTTTAACATAACTGAAACTCTCAGACGTTCAGTAAAACTGATCTGACCTTCTTCTTTGGGAAGGGAGCAGAATTTCATTGAAAGCCGAAGCGTGAGCCAACCAGTTGGGGACCGCATTTTTGAAGTCAAATAAACGGGTTAGGTATAAAGTTACGCTTAAGGTTACGAATAGGATTTTGCTTAGAATTAATTTACTTAAATTAGGGTTTTCCTAATTCGTAGTTTACAAATCAGGTGACGGAGAACGTCAGACTTATTAAAAGTGGAGCTCAAAGACTCGTAAGACAACAAAAAGAACAAAAAAACCGGGCGGAAAGCGCGCAACCTTGCCACTGCAGCGCCCGTATAGTTTGGACAATGTTCTTACTCTGCGGCCACACAGCCAGAACTAGGAAGGAGGTGACTCACCCTACCACCCCTAGATATCCCTTTTAGTCGCCTCTTACGACACGCAGGGAATACGGTGGCAGATCCCGGAGGATTTTATTCTTGTGCCGCTGCCACACAGCCAATTTATCTTTCCGGTAAAATAATTGCTAAAAAAAATCTTGTTTTATTCTATAAATGGTTATTGCAAAGCTAGCATTGTATTTGTAATTTCTTCCTTCAGATATATTAAGATGTCCAGCCCACGACTGAATAACGCCATCATAGCGGGCTGTATTCTCGTGTATCTCAGTGTGTTCTTGTTCGGCATGGATAACAATACTGTATCGCCCTCAAGTTTTACAGTCGTCTGCCAGGTAAATATTTGTTGAAGTTGTACAACTCCTGATTAAAAATGATCCATGCTTAGCGTGCAACTATCGTCGTAGTTGCGTGTGCTCGCGAGAAGTTGGGAGAGCACGAGAGCAGCGTTACAGTGGCACAAGGCAAAGCCGACTGCTTCCTTAGCTTTTTTCTACTTCCCAACTGCATTCACAGTTCGAAAGACGCACAGCTAAAGCATAGTCAATTTGTCTAGAACGTTGCTAATGCCATTTCATACAGTATTTATTAGTAAAAATACACATAGGCTGATAAAGTACAAAGCTTTCCTAAACGGTTCTGAGCGTTTTCATTGGTTGAACGCAGGCACGGGAGTGTGTCCATCGAGATCTAGATGCACGCTCGCGCCATACAAAATGCGCGCAAAATTTGCCAGCTGTGTTCTAAATGTTTCCATACTCTCTCAGTTAATTTATCTGTTGTCTCTTCACTTTTGTGCAATTACAGTTCGTAAGTGCTAACCTGAAGTTGAATCAATCATATAAATTATCTCTAGCAATAATTATTTTATATGGACTATTCATTCTACTAATTAAATGGAACATTCATAAAGTGTCCTCTTTGAAGGTTTTTAAAGAAAATATTAAAAAAGAACTACACATTAGTAAATAATAATCTTGCTTTTTATGGGTCCTATTCCTAATGTTTAATATAGTTGTAAATCATTTTTCTTTCCCTCTTTTTTCATGTGATTATTTGCTGCTTTATTTGTTGGCCAGATATTTGTGTTCCATGTTGCACCTGTGCCTGTTGTGCCGGTGTGGGTGTTTCCGACCAAGTATTTTAAATTAACTCAATGTAGTTTGGCTTCCAATTACTTTGAGGTTATTTTTGGAAGCCAAACCTTGATTATTTATTCTACTCAAACCTGTACGTAACTTTATTTTTACGAACAAAAGATTAAACAAAGTTTGTTGCTGTTGATGTCGTTGAAAACATAGGGACACACTATACTATGAGACTTGTTTGTAAAATGTAGTTTGCTTTGTAATTTTCGGATGCCTTTTTGCTCTGAAGGTTCGAATGTGGCTTGGGTCTCTGGGATTCACGCTGTCTTACGGAGCGATGTTCGCCAAGACGTGGAGAGTTTACGTCATTTTCACCAACGCAAAGCTTAGAAAAAGAGTAAGTGTCGTAGGAACCTGAAGGAATACTCGCTTCTAACCAGTTGCCAGCTCACGTTCTCTCGCCAGAGAAAAGTGCGCATTTTTGCATTCGCTTTAGTTACCATTTAGTAACTCTGCACACTTAGTGGGTGGTTTTAAATACATTTCTAGACTTGATCAAAACCGTTTTGCATTATGGCACACATTAGTCAGCAAAAGTACTTACAGCGCTTGTTAAACGCTGTTTTCGCATTTAATATAACGCAACGTTTTTTTAACTTCCTTTAAATTCACTACGCAAACACAAAATATACTCGTGAAAGTTGCGTTTCTTTCTTTATCGATTGATGCGTATTTTTATTCATCCAATTGCTTTCTGAGCTACATCAATAGATTCGAACCTTAGTACAAGATAAGCCACTTGATTTCGAAAAGGGGATTTGCCTGCAGTTTGCAGTTTTTTCTTGTCGGTCAACTTTTGGTCAGAACCATTTTTACGCCTTCAAAAGTTTTCTTAATGAAATTACTCTTTTTTAAAATAGTTTTACAAATATTCCATCCCAAACTTCACTTCCTCAAACGATTTCAAGCAGACTATCCTTCAGTATAAAACACATAAGCCGTGTTTCATCTGCAGGTGATCCATGACGGAAGGCTTTTCCTATTGGTTGCTGTTCTCCTAATAGTTGACGTCATTATCTTGAGTTTGTGGAGCGGAATTGACCACATGGAGAGACGACTTTCCAACGAAACCATTGTGGTAAACTAACGATATGTAGTTTCTTCTTAAAGGCGCTTGTCACTTGTTTTACATTTTTCTATACCAATGAGCTTTATGAAATGATTCCCATACAACAGGACAAGTAACTATTAGTTGTTAGCTGATGTGAATGACTAAACGAAAAATGAATATTGGACGGATGGATGAATGAAAAAAATGATTGACTGATTGATTGATTGATTGATTGATTGATCGATCGATTGACTAGATGAATAGACGAACACATGAATGCTTCATAGAATGAATGAATCAGAGAGTGAGAATGAAACAAAGAATGGATGAAAAACGAACGAAGGGATTTTGTACGATCGAACGGATGGTTGAATGAATGAATCAATCAATCAATCAATCACAGTAATTACTTAACTAATAGTGGATGGACTGATGGATGAACGAATGGATGGATCGATATATGGATTGGATGGATGGATTGACGGATAGCTGGATGGGTGGATGGACGGATGGATGGACGGATGGATGGATAGACGGAAGAAGTGAATGAAAAATGAATAAATGAATGAATGAATGATTGACTAGCTGACTGACTAAACAAATAAATGAATAAACGAACGACTGAATGACTGAATGAGTGAATGAATGAATGAATGAATGGATGGATGAGTGAATGAATGAATGAAGGAGCAAACGAACGAACGAACAAACGAACGAACAGAAAGAATGACTGACTGACTGAATGGATGAATGACTGACTGACTGACTGACTGACTGAATTGATGACTGACTGACTGAATGAATAAATGAATGAATGAATGAATGAATGAATGAACGAACGAACGAACGAATAAAAAATGAAGGAATGAACGAACGAACGAACGAATGACTGACTGACTGAATGGATGAACGAACGAATGAATAAATGAAGGAGTGTCTGACTGAATGACTGAAAGAATGAATGAATGAATGGATGGTTGGATGAATGAACGAACAAACGAACGAACTATTTAGCGAGCTGGCTAGTTTTACTATAGTAAATGACAAGGTGAAACTATTTTACCCGTGTAGACTCTTGTTATTATGTTCAGATTTTATTCCTTCTGCTTAGCTTAACCCCAAACTGAATGCTTTCCAACCATCACAGCGTGGCATCAACACAGACACTCTCCCTCAACTGGAGTACTGCTACTGCGAATACAAGCCCGTCTGGCTGGGAATACTCTACGCGTACAAGGGGCTACTGCTTCTATTCGGCGTTTTTCTGGCCTGGGAAACCCGCCACGTCAACATCCCAGCCCTGAACGACGCACACTACATCGGAATGTCCGTGTACAATGTGTTTATCGTAGGTGTTATCGGCGTCCCTATTGCCATGGTGATACAGCAGGCGCAGGACGCCGCATTTGCCTTGTCAGCGGCTTTACTCATATTCTGTACTACAGTAACCCTGTGCCTGGTGTTTGTTCCAAAGGTATGGACTCGTAACACTCCATGGGGGAATATTGCTACAGAAATTAATAAAAGGTAGTTTTCTACTCCCCCTTTCTACGCTTTTGTTTTTTGTTGGAGGTTTTACGTTTTTAACGACGTATAGCAAGACAAAACCAGATCCGTATAATGGTAGTCATGCATGTTAGAATAGCAGAATTTTAATTAATGTTGACCTAAGCAACAGCGCAAACTATATACCTATAATAAAAAGATATGAAAAATTGTAACAAAGGTCATTGCGTTGTTAGATAACAAATGTCATGTTAGTCAAAAGTAAAGCTGTTAATGTGCTTGTGTTGAAAATCACCAGGGCTTCAAGATCGTTCTCTGAGAAATAAATTTGTCCAAAAATAGTTGTGTCTTTCTCCACAACTTGTAAAAGGCATGTACATCTTTGGTCACTTTGTAAACTGCAGTTCACTGTTTTTCAGCTGTTCTGAATGGATTTATGTAGGACTGCTATTATATAGGAACAAAAATGCTGGGTTTTTCTTGCAGATTGTTCAATTCAAGTTAAACCCCAGCGGTTTTAACGCTGCGGCCAGCGTCAGCGGTACATCAAGCAACCAGTCGAGTAACGGCGAGTCGAAAGTGTCAAGTGATAAAGAATTGAAGGGATCGAAAGCGATTGCGCTTGTTGCAGAGAACTCCAACTTGAAAACACTAATAGTAGAGGTAAGTTTTTCACTGACCAGATCTCCTGACACCAGCACTAAACCGAAATGGTATTTTGTTCTGGCGCGCGGAAGGTTGGCTATCTAACCAGCTGGTAAGCGTGACCGAACACTTTTGATGATGATCCCAATAATGATCATGATGACGATGGTGATTATAATAATAATAATAATAATAACAACAATAACAATAACAATAACAATAATAATACTAATAATAACAATAATAACAATAATAATAATGACAATTATAGTAATAACAACAGCAATAATAATAATAATAACGATAATAATAATAACATTAATAATAATGCTAATACAAATAATAATGATCAATGTACTGCTAAAAAAAGAACTAACAGTCATAACGATGTATCGGTGATAACAAATAATGATACTGCTGATACTACTTGTACTAATCATAATAATAATAATGATAATGATGATGATGATAATGATACCGATTGGTTTAGTTTGATTTAACATAGTGATTTGATTACGGTTATGACGAATATAACAAAATTTATGAATATATTGGTAACATTATTAATAAAATGCAGATGATGATAATGATGTACTGCCTAACAGTTCAAACAGACATGGCAATCATGATGGCGATGACGACAACAGTAACAACAATGATAATAATAATAATAGTGTTTTAAATCATAATAACAATACAATATGATGATGTTGGCGATACTGCTCCATTAAATTCAAACTAACATAATGATTCTGATCACGATGATAATAACATAAACAAGAACAACATTAACATTAATAACAACTCAAATGGTGATGATCATGAGTGTACTGCTTAGATTAGTTCAAACAAACACAGCAAGATGTACAAGTACGATCTAGTGCAAAACCTGCGAACTGCCTGCGAATTAGCTACAAATTGAACATCAAGATTTGATAAATGAAGCATTTCCAGTTGATCAAATCCATATTATATTATTTTAGTGTTGGTCATACAGTTAAGCAATAGACAGAAAAATGTTACAACTTGCTCGCTCTCGGGATCACCTCATCAGTTTATTAAAAACTAGAAAATCCAGGAGAAAACCGAGGAGATCAGTCGCTATGAGATATGTTCCCACATTTCGGACGTTGTTGCAGGAAATTGTACCTTGACTAAAGTGCGGCAAAGGAGGTAACTTCGAAGCTTCGATTTGAAAGTGAAGACACTTGAACAACTGCGAATTGTGTCAAGTGAAGTCCGTCAGCAAAGTAACAAAGTGCTTGCAAGTACGGAAACTGTATTTTTCATCTAGTGTATCCTGACCCACAGATGAAAACTGGCTGGAAAAGCGTCTGACTATCATCTCTTTCTCCAGCTCAGTCAATATTTTTCATGTCAAACGTTTCCTTTTAACTTCGGGTTATCTTGCGTTGCAGAAAGAAACAGAGATATCACAACTGCAAAGGCAGCTGCGAGCAGGCAGTTTTACCCCTGAACAGTTGAAGAGAATCACCCAACTCTTCAGCAAAGCGTCTCTGACGGAGTCGTTGAACCTGACCGTCCCGGTAACCGCCCCTCACAGGTATAAACGTAGTGCTCTCTACCGCCTTTCAAGCGCAAGTCATCATCTGTAGTTTCTCTTATTAGATAAAAATCAGGGGCGGATCCAGAAATTTTGAAAGAGGGGGCCCAGTTGGCCAGTAGCTATAAAATTCTAGAAAGAGGGGGCCCAAAATCCGTTAAAATGGCTTCTGAATGCTCATTTGAGTTGTTTTCTTATAGATCTTTTACAAAAATTCCGTAAAAAGGAGGGGTCCGGGCCCCTGGGCCCCTCCTCCATGGCTTTAACTGTTGAAATGCAATAATTGCGCACACAGTTACGAGCTTGACACAGTTGGTAAGATTTCTGAATGCCAAATAGAAGGTTCTGGTTTCAATCCCGGCCTGGTCGAGGGTTCAATTTGGGCGATCTTTTTTCACCACACCGTCAAAACCTTAACTTTTCTGATGGTTTAGGCGTGGGATAAAGTAGTTTTGCAATCCTTTCTCGTGGGAAACCCTGAAACAAGCCACTTGTCACTTATATTTTATTCTTTTATTGAAGATACAAGTTACGCGTGGCACATTCGACAGTATCCCACTCGAAAGCATTGTATAACTAGTGTGTATCATATTACTGTATTGTACTGTACTGTAGATACGCGCACCTAGATATACTGTCTCTCCCAGACTCACAAACATATAAACGAACCAACGCATGCACACACACACACACACACACACACACACACACACACAGACACGTACGTACGTACATACATGCATAAATACATTCACGTTTAAAGCTTGATACACACATATAGCCATACACACAATCTATGCTTTTAGTTTTACTCATAAAATCTTATACATTCATCATATATACATTCACATACACACACAAACACTTACAACAGGTTGAGTGAACGAACAAAATAACGTTCTTTTCTCCAGGTAAATTAATAACAACCCTTATGCTTTTTAGAGTGAGCGAGGGAAGCATCCACGTAGAGATTTCCTCTGAACTAACCAGTGACTCCACTGACCACAAAGACAAACTCGCTGCCGACCATGAAGAGAAACCAGACACCCCGAAACACGCAAGAACAAGAAGTTGGGGAGGCGGTGGGCGTAAAGGTCAGCGGTTCAATGGAAATGTACTCCTTACAAAAATTGAATTTTAGACAATTTCGCTTGTCTAAGCGAACCCCCTCCCCCCGAGAAAAGATACGAAGAGCAACACGCTAATCAGGCTAACGGGAGTAATTCGAACGGGGAGAGGGTGGAGAAATATAAAAAAAATGATGAAACGAATAGAACATAGAAGCCACACGCGCTCGAGGTCTGTGCTCATTCGTACGAGCAAGAAAACAGCGGCGGATAATCAGAGCTCGAAAGCCCAATTAGAGTGCGCGAAAAACACTATTCGCTTGTTTGGTGAATGCTAATCTTTTCCATTCGTATTACAGATTTTGGTACAGTAGAAGATCGTGAAAAGGCGCTGGCAAGGAAACGATTCTCGAGTGTGATTGGTTCCTCGACACAGCCAAACAGCCGAGAGGAAAACTCACAGCTTTCTACCGAGAAAGAATTGAAGTCGTGCTATCAAAACCCTGTTGCCGTGGAAACTGATGACACGAAGGGAGCTAGTCCTAAACGTACAGCGATCAAGGCTGAACCGGGGAGTTACCTTTTACCAGATCTAAGAAAGGGAGAGACCGCTGGCTCAAAGGAGAAGTATTCAAGAAAGCAGAGACAGTTCGAGTCGATTGGGACACAACGCCAAGACATTAACGCAAATAAAGCGGAATCTTCCCCAAATAGGGAGAATGACAGAAAAAGCAGCGTTGTTTTCGTGTCTAGGGCGGAGACTGGGGAAGCCTGCTTTCGGGTTAAAACCACCGCCAACCAGCACGGATCTTCTAAGCCCGCGAGCCGACGTGTCAGTGGCAAGAAGCACGAGGAGAGTGAAATGCACATTTAGCGTTATTCCTGTTTTTATTGTAACGCAATGTTTTGGTCTGAAGTTTGTCAGATTTAACCATTTCAGCCCCAGCCAGTTTATCAACAACTATTTTCTCCTTACGGCGTAAATACAACATAAGATTTTTGTTGGGAGAATTTGGGAGAATATAGAAAATGATCACACACTGCAAGCTACCGGTATGAAAAGCAAAATCTCCCAATATGTTTAGAAGAAAAGTATTAAATAAATGCATTTTAGGAGGCTTTAGCAACTCATCATTTCCTGTGTTGTCGGCTAGCTGTCATTTGCCCACCATGCCTGACGCTAGCTGCAATCCTGAGAAGTGCTAAGAGTACTTCAAGTTTGATAAAACTGCACACTAAACATATTTACATTCCAAAAGAACGTCTCATCTTTAGCACATTCCACAGCATAAAAACGCAGACGGTTGTATAAAGAGTGGATAACTTTAGCCGGCGGCTAGAATTTGCTCATTGTTTAATCAAAATTAAGAACGCGCCATTTCAATTTTATCCATTGGAGAGGAATTTATCCGCTGGGAAAAGTTATCCAATCTTTATATAACCGGGTCCTAGTTATTTAGTATAGAATCGATATTAGCTGCTAAACTGTTAGTAGTATACGTTGTTTCTTCTTATTACCATAGGAAAATTTGTTTTATTATTAAAACTCATTTAAAAAAGTTAAAATGACAAGTTGCAAGTTTACAACAAATGTCTTGGACAGAGGTCATCTCGTTTGTAAACTAAGTTCTTGCCAGAGCCTCTCGGGAGAACAAGTTTTGGCGAAGTGTCCCTGTTTAAATATTATCAACACGATGGTTCAGCCCAATTCACACTTGAGTGAGCCGGATTAAAAAAAGCGTGCGTTCAATGCAGGGACCGCGCAGTAGGTCCCTACATTGAACGGGGGGGGGGGGGGGGGGGGTA
>JAOBRG010359095.1:0-12750 GCA_027574985.1 Umimayanthus nakama
GTGTTCCTTTTACTTTTTTTATCATGTGTGAATGTAACCTACGTAGACGAAGCATAATAAATAAATAAATAAATAAATAAATAAATAAATAAGTTCTAAGGAGCTTTGCAGTTTCGTTTATTTTAAAGCAAATTTTTAAATACTGGTAGCTCCAGAATGAAATATCATATCGAGCTATGTCAAACTCTTTTTGTCATCAAAAATGTTCAAAAAGAACTTTAACATTGTTTTCTTGGTGTTTTAAACTTCAAGATACAAGAAACTACCACTAAAATCACTGACCGAGGTCCAAATCTCATATCATGGGACAAATGTAAAAAATAGCAATTAGCCAAAGCATACATTTTTCTTTTGTGAACTTCTTACAAGTGAGGTTTAGAACCATTGTCTTTTTATTGATTCCGTGCCCTGAAATTGGTCCAATTTTGTTTGAAGCTCATGTATGACACAAGTTTCATGAGCAAAATTTTGTAGGTTTAAACGATCATGGTCTGCCTCCTCACAGAGTTTTGCGCACCCTTGAAACTCCTTTATGTGTCTTTAAGCTCGTAGCATTGGGATTTTCTTTGTTTTCTGGGCTCCACAAGTGAAGAAAGCCGGCCTTTAGCCAGTTAAAACGCTTCAGAAAATCCATTTGCTGGCCTCACAGAACCGGGTTTTTTTTATCGTTTTGGTGTAGGCTCTATTCATTCCGTTCTAGAAGAATCTAAGCATCACAGTCCTGTAATTAGTCAGAATGAATTTGGAAGTTATTGCGTTACGTACTGTTGTGGGGGAAGGGGGGGTGATTACCTTTTGAATAATCAGCGGATAAGTGAGACTTTGTCCCTGATACCGGCGTTACTATTGATCAACGCTCTACACGTGTGTAGGTAAAGGACACTGCAAGCACTGCTGAAGATCTGCTCGGTGACCTGTCAGGGTTTAGAGGATTCAGAAAAGAGGCCACAGAGCTAGCCGAGGAGCTGGACTCTTACTGCAGGGATCAGTTCGAGAGCTGGTCCAGTGAAATGCTGTCTGCGATTGAGGATCCTCGCCAGCCTCTTGGGTGAGTTCAGGCAATAACGAACGTTGCTCCCTTACGTTTTTGGAGAATCCTTGAGAAAGTTCAACGTTTTAGACTTTATGTTTAGAAATTTGTCATAAGGTTTGATTTTCTGATATATTATGTTATACGTGTATACTAAATGCGTTTGGGTTCAAATGTTAGATCCTCGTACAAATGTGCGAGATGATTGTGTTTTTCTTTGCAATTGTTTCTGAAGCAAAAACCTGCCATCCAACCACGTGTATAAACTGACTCCATTGGTAAAATATCGCGAGATTGACCCATCTTGGGTAATACTTATAGATGCAACCCAGGACTTAATCATTTTTGCTTAATCTAGTGTTATCCAAAGTGAAGCTGCTTACTATACATGTATATGACTGATAAACCAATTCGCCTAAGATATCACAATGTGATGTGGCAAACACTTTTTTCCCTAAGACTTTCTGAAGACTGTTTACTTCTATTTGTTGCTTGTTTTCTGATTTTGTGACTGTTATAGGTAAAAGTTTGACATTAGTTCAACTTCTAAAGACCTCTTACCTTTGAATCGCACCAGTTTTGAAATAATCAGATTAACTGGTAACCTTTTAAGATACCGTATATTTTTGACGCTTTCTGTAGGCCTGCTTGACTATTGATCCATTTATTAATCTACTGCTGTCAGCAAACGTCAACATTACACAGTTAACGTCTCGCTATCTTGCCTTTGTTAAGCCTTCAAACGAGTGGACGGTTGATGGAACTCGGACACAAAGATGGCAAGCTGAAGGTTCACTATGGCGACAGGCTGGTCACTCTCATGAGAGAGGTCAGACAGCTGTCAGCCATGGGTTTTACTGTCCCTGCCAAGATACAACACTCGGCGAACACGGCCAGCAAGTTCTACAGGCACGGGATGGTTCTCAAGCAGGTGGGTTATACTTTTGTTCTTTTCCTCTTTGTTTCTGTGTGAACTTATTTGTGCCTGCCTCATTTTCCTTTCTCTCAAATTTTTAATTGAAACAGTCAAGCTGGCCGACGAGTGTAGCCTACTGGGTTATTTCGGCCAGTTTGTGCCTAAAACAGTTACATTGACAAAAATTCCAATTGATTCAAAAAGTACATACACATTTACCCTAAACTCTATTTATATTTAATAAGTAAGTAATGTATGTATTGTTTTTGTAATTTGCCCTTATTGGTACAAATGAAGCTTTTGTTGTTGTTGTTGTTGTTATGTAGTTCAGAAATATCCAAAGCAATTACAGTCAGCGGAAGAGGCGTGAAACTATAGTCAGAGAGTTTTCGTTGTAGATTTCCAACAGCAGAAGGAAAGTTAAAGAACTTGAATTAAAACTTCAACCGTCTGCTTCTAGCTCTCGGTGAATGAAAAAACTTGCAATAGAAACTGCTTTGTGCCCGTTTTTTGATGTTTGGAAAAATTACTATGTCGTTTATGGATTTGTAATCTGAGCGTTTGGAAGAAAATAGTGAATGAACTTAGAATCATGGAGACCGGTCGACTTGCTGCCATTGTCAAATGCTCAAATAAGTCTCGCTGTTTTGCATAATATTTCGCCACGCTCTTGAAAAGTGCAACAAAGATAATGTGAGTACAGCTCTCAAGTCACTTCCATTGGCTTTAATCAGATAGTTTGGGTTCCAACCAAGATTCTGTTTCGTAGATTCGGTGCGTTAGAAAGCTGAATTACAAATGTATTGTTTAGTTCAGATTTTGACGTGAATTTGAAACATGCAAGAAATGGCAAGATCTGGTATTTATTGTAGTTAGGAAACTACAAAACAAGCTGGTCAACTTACAAAAATTGTGGACCTAGTGTATTTTCTGATCAAACCTTCTATTCTGTTGGCTTTTATGCACTACATTGAGAAACTCTACAAACAAATCGTTTATTATATGGGCTTTTACAATCTTAATTGGGTCAACGTTGTGTCCATGAATTGAACAAGTCCGGAGTAATGGTGAAATGCCGCAATTTACTCAAAAACAAACAAGTCAATAAAATCATGAATGTATCTTTTCTGTAACACGTTGTTTAAACCAGAGTGTTGTTGTAGAGTATGGTACATCTTTCGTTGTATATGTAGTGCACTAACTTTATTTTGTGTACGCACCAAAAATTACTAAGGAAGAAAAACACACAACCATATACACACTGCAATGTATATAAGATGGAATTGAAACCGCCAACATTATTCCCAGGTAGAGCTAATTCTCTTCTTGTACTTGCAGCAGAATACACATTCTTTAACACCATAGACTAACAGAAGTTGAGCTAAAACCCTACTCTTTCGTGCAAAAGCTGCACATTTCTACAACACCATAGACCAGCAGACGTTACCAAGGTTGCACTGAATTTCCTACTGTTTCATGCACAGGTTGCACATTTCTACACCACCATAGACCAGTAAACGTTACCAAGGTTGAACTAAATTTCCTACTGTGTCATGCACAGGTTGCACATTTCTACAACACCATAGACCAGCAGATGATACCCAGTCAGCAGACTATGATGTTGGACTCTGCACTAGCATTTGAGAGGCTGGTCAAGAACCCCAAGGCTGGGTCTCGTGACAGTGATGGCAAGACCCAGGTTACTTGGGACAATCCAACCGAGCTTGAGTCATACATCAGTAAACTGCAGGCGGCTGCCGATAGACTGACCTCCGAGAACAGACGACTTAGAAAATGCCACCAGAACATTTCTGACAAGGTACAGTAGTACGTGTACGTCTACTTGGCGTAGTTCACCCGAGTAGAAGTGCTTAAGTTGAACAACCAAGATTCGAAATAGCAATAGCATTGGAAACAATTCAGAAAACTAACTATCTTCATGCTGTACACGTATAATATCCAAAACCTTTATAGTTTTACTCCTAATTAGGGTCAACAGAATCCTTGTAGTAACCTCGCGTTTTTGTAAATTTTCTGAAACAAATTTGTGTGTCTGATGTATGGCTAAATGGATACTACGAAGGAGCGTGATTGGGACAATGCTCATTTTGAGGCACAACATGCGTTAGACTTGCCAAATATCAAATTGCTTAATTTTTGCTATACATAACACAAAGAATCAAGATTAAAAAGATAAAAATCGAGCATCGCAGGCGCGAGCAAGTCTCTAACGTGCCTGTTGGATCACATCGCGGGAAAAACTGTGCGAAGGACACCAAAGGACAGCGAAAGTCAAATAACAGTGTTTGAATAAACTTTGAAAGAAGAATATCCCATGTAGTGGCCAAATTAGTTATAATTACAAGGTTACTATACCTTTGGCATTAGTATCTTGTGAACAGAAGGTGACAGACGATCGCAGGACTGAACAACCGTTGTGCACCTTGTCAATGCTTCCATTTCTACTGACTTCACTTATCACAGTGTTTTCAATGTGACCACTAGTTCTTTTTTGTAATAGTGTGAGTTTCTCTTTTATTAATCATAAAGTAAAAGAGACTTTGAGTTTTTAGTAATAAATTTAAGAAGATAACTAAATGATTCTTATCCCGTTTTTAAAAAGTTCTAATAATCAAACAACCCTGCTAACTAAGGGTAATTTTATTGGTGTAATGCGTTGAAAACAGATTCTCCTGGTTTGTAGTTGTGCTTTTCTGACGCATTTCATATTATGGTTCTTGAGAAAGGAAAGGATTGAGGAAGGAATCACTTACTCTTTCCCTTTGGCTGTTGTGGTTAATTTGCTTAAGTACTTAAATTTTTCCTTTTTTGTAGGTCGTCAATTTGATGAGCATTGACTTGTTAAGGCTTCAACCGAGATGGAAGGAAGCATTAGTAGGCCTACGCGAGATTATGACCTCTCTAGTTCAGCAGGTTTGTAGGTTTAAACAGCTAATGGAAAGATGGTTGACTTCTGAAAACTTACAATAATTACCATGAAATTTAAAAACATCATGCAGTACTAAGTTCTTATGGCATGTTGATACATATAGAAACTCAAACTTGCTTCCTTACTGAAGTGTGTTTTAAGGCTATCTCCTAGTTAGTCTTTTACTTTGATCAGTTTAAGTTGGGTTTTTTCATGGACTATCCTCAAAGTTGCCCTGTTCGTTTACTGAACAAAATACATAACTCTCACAATTGCTTCACACAAGCACTAAGCCTAGTGAGTAAGTGAAATACTCATTGTAAATAAAATGTTATGTTATAAAGATCTAAGTTTTAAAATCACACGTTTTTGAAACCTTGTACTTTGTTCCATGGAATTCCATGGATTGAAAAGAAATTGCAAATTACAATAGTTCTTCTTTATCTTAGATGTTCTAGTTCTTCCTGTGCTTAAAACCTCTGATAAGAATATAAAAGCAGTTTGACTTTTTTTCTCTAGGGTTTTAAAGCTGTTAACATGAAGACATGGAAGATTCACTGGGACCGTCAGCTGTATAAGGCGCTGGAACACCAGTACCAAATGGGACTTGAGGCGCTGAATGAGAACTTGCCCGAGTTCAAAGTAGAGCTGATATTTAGGTATGATATATCATGGAAAATAAAAATTTTCCTGGCCTCAAAGTAGAACTAATATTTGCGTATGGTATAAACGTTGGAACATTGGTACCACAGCAGGGGAGAACGTACCTGAGTTAACAGCAGCGTATATTCTAGGTTTGGTAGTTGAAACAGGAGGGTCTAAAGCCTGTTTTTACGAGCGACTTGAGGAACGGAAGCGCAAAAGTTGTTATGTCAGTTATATCATCGTGAAAAGGGGCTCGACTCAAGTATAGCAACGACGGAAGAGCACACACAAGAATCAAACTCTTTTCCTTCTGCTTCCGTCTGCGTTGTGACCGTTTCGCGGCGACATAGCAATGGAAGCTCAACGGAAGAAGAAATGTTGACGGAAGTAAAAGGAAATCTTCCGTTCTTTTCGTCTCTGCTTCTGTCGAGCTTATCCTTATGTCAACCCGTTTTCACAAAAGAGTCAAGTACGCTTCCGTTCTTTACTCGCTCGTGAAAACCACGCTTAAAGTCTGTCAGTAGTAATCCATCTCAAATTCAAAGTAGGGTTGACATCATGATACTGCGGTACAGTGTTTACCAGGGTTCTCCCCAAAGCGTCCTAGAGTGGCAAAACGCCGTCCTGCTGTGGCAAAGTACCTTGCTATTTATTGTTGAGCACATTTATGTCATTGTGATGCCAATTAATGGCACTGTTATGCAAATTCATACCCCTCTGACACTTACTTCCAGCGAACGCTGCTTACGTTGGAGCACCAGCACCATTTGAGTTTTGTTCAAGGCTGTCTTGGGAGACCTTCCAGAGTTCGTTTGTAGTTTACCCAAACTCTAGTTCACCCTTAAAATGCTCGTGACATATTAAGTGGGCGTTTACAATCTCTTTTTCTGAAATATTTAGACACTAGCTAGCAAAGGCTCAAGTTTGAAGAACTTACAGTAAAACGTTTACAAAGCTAAAAACTTCTTAGGTAACTTATTAAAGTCAAAGATGCTGGTAAATGAACCAACACAGATCAGTAAACTAAAGGTTTAAAACTAAGAGTTAAATAAAAAAATACGCCAAATAAGTGTTTCAAATGGTTCTTAAAATTAACGACGCTGGTTATGAACGAACATAATTCGTAAAATGTTCATTTATAACACTTGACAAAAAGGATATTTTTAATCACGTTTTACGAACAGAGAAACAAAATTATTTCAAAGCTGACACGAATTAAGACTTTTAACCAACAGTGTTAACACAAAAACGAATAATCTCTTTACTTGTTCTTCCCTCAGACAACAACGTCTCCAGTTCCGTCCTCCATTAGAAGAGATTCGAGCCAGATACTACAGGGAGATGAGGAAGTTCATCTGCATTCCAAACCACTTCCGGGGTGTGGGTGATGACGTGTCCGTGTATCCAATAATGATCGACCAGAACGCCTCGGGTTTCTCCACGGTGTACCGCAAGGCCGAGGACTTGTTTGGCCGGCTGGCGGCTGTGCAGGACCAGTTCAAGGACTGGGTTGTACTGGGGACCATTGATCTTGATCAGTTGGTGGACAGACACCTGGAGAGTGTTCCCGACTGGGAGAGGAACTTCAGAGCTCTCAAAGCCCGGGGAAGGGAAGCAGAGAAGTTGCCATCGTAAGTTCTCACAGTAGTTTTGTGAAAGATATTGTAATTAACTTGACATATTTATCAGTAAACGCAATTATTTTATCAATGTCTGGTATTAAGAAACCCGAGAAAGTTTTGAAATGAAACAAAAGTGCGTTTATTAATCACAGTGATTGTTTTCACAGGGAAACTAACCCTAAAACCGATAGTTAACTTAGCTGCCCTGCTCGCACTTTTTCCCCCTTCAATCTAATACTTCCTAATATGGAGTAACTTTATTGTAAGTTGTCTTGAAGAGCAAATTACGATTATGATTGTTTTTATTATAATTTATAATTATTATTTTTTTCAACTAAGGCTACATAAAACGAAATTCAAAGAGGGAGCATGCTTTTATTAACAGTCTGATACCTTTATCCTGCGCTTTTCTATTCAGTGAGGCGTAACACGATTGCTTCGAAAACGAGCTAATAAACTCGCGCGTAACATGTTCCTATACCTCATATAAGCACATCGAAAATTATCAAAAATAATTTTTTTCATGTTCCACAATAAACTATTCGAGACTTTGTGAGTCATACATCTTCCTTGTTCCAAAATCAAAAGCAAGTTAATGCACTGGAAAATAATCAATTTTTTTGGTAGCTGTAAAGTTGAAATGCATATGAAAGATTTTGATCAGTGGACTGAGATCATTCCGCTCAAGATCATTGTAAGTGAGCCACATGTCGTTGCAGTCTAGAATTTTTTGCTTGTATTTGCTGTTTTCAATAATAATACATTCTTAACCCTTATTAAACTGGCAGGGGGGGGGGTTCGATGAACCACCCCTCGGATTTTTTGGTCTTAAATTTTTGTCCATTGACCAATTGCCGAACGCTTTTGCATAACTGTTCCTTGATAATGAACACATCTTTTGACACTAATTAAGTGATGTCATCATTGAAGGCGTCATCATGCTAAGTGCCCGAAATCAGAGTTTGCTGTCAAACTTTCTATTTTTGAAAAAAAAATGATTAAAAACTCCCAAGTATTTGTATTTTTCTACTAATTCGAAGTTTTGGCAAATAAACTGACGTTTTCTAGCTATTTTCAATGAAATTTCTTAATTTTAGGCAAAATGTCAAAGATCGAAAATCCAAAATGACGGCCATCGGCGGCTTCTTGGATTTTTGATTTTGTTACCATGGCAACAGCGACTAATTAAGTGATGATTGTTACTATGCAAATTAATTGGGGGGGCGGGGGTCAACGAACCCCTATCCCCGCCTTGACTGCATATGTGTGGCAAAATAGTTGCCTTTTGAGTGCTCGTCGATGGATACAAGTTATTCATGACTTTCCTCAAGCCTGCTTAATTGCTCACGGAGTTCCGATAGAAGCCGAATCCATAAAACAGCTCCACAAAACCCAAAACAGTTATTACAGTCTAAGCACTATTGACATACGTTGTTGGTTGTCATTTGTTGGTTGGTGAATTTGGACTGTTTACTGTTGTATTCCACTGTAAATCGGCGAAAGTTTACTGTGTGTCACTGCGGTCTGAAACACACTTGACCTGCGTCTAATGTTTTCCATTGCAGATCGGTAAAGGTGGACTGTATTATGGTGTCAACGGCTCCAGTGAAAGCCACAATCGATGATCACATCCAGCAGCTGTTTGACGCCCTACTAACCTCCCTCAGACGCTCTATCACCAGCGAGGTGCAGACAATCGACACGTTCTTGACCTCTGGGATGGAGGCCCTGTCCACCCGGCCACAGACCGTGGAGGAGATCGGGGAGGCGAATGTGAAACACGCGGAGCTCACTGCCGAGAAACCACAGGTAACAGAGAGATTAAGCACCATGTACGCGTGAAACAGCAAGCTGTAGGAACAGAAATTGAACACAACATTCTTCGCAGTGACGCTTGCCTGGTTTTTGTTCCGAAAGATAAATATGATGTAAACTAGCAACTAACAATCCACCAACAAAATTACAAAGTTTTGAAAGTTTGTTTAAGATGTAGCACACCTTTCGTTCTCTATTCTAAATTCTGGAAGGACTGACAATGTTATTGTGTTCTCGATTCTTCTCAGATACAGCCACTTTTTGAGAAAGCAGAAGCCAAAAACAAGTTGCTGCGCTCGGTAGCTGGAGGCGGGGTGGAACAAATCGGACAGCTAATGGCCCGGTGGGACAAGTTTGAACTCATGCTTGAGAGTCACGAACTCATGGTCAAGGAACAGGTAAGACATGCATGATGGAACTGAGCACACAGAATATAGAAATGTTTTCCTAGTTGTCAAGCCCGTGGTTTTCATAACTTTATACAACAACTAGCTCCACTAGTTTAAGGTTTAATAAAGCAACTATATAGAGTTTTTAGAGTTAAGGCGTTGAATGAACAGATAAAGAAATGAGTGTATTTTTTCTTTGTTGGTTTCAGAAACCATTACTTTACTGACAAAAATGTGAGTCTTGTCTTAAGTCTTGAGTGTATGTGTCCGGAGTGTCCTTCTGGTCTAGTTTTCACCTTTTTAACAATTACCTTTTGTTAAACTGGGAACTTTTGACAGAATTAGACTATCTTTTAAAAGTTTACTATAGACCTACTGAACCTTTTTTTTGTTTCAACGCACATCGATTAAGGAAAAACAGTGGTGTTTGAAGTGTTGACAAAAAATGCAGTATTACAGATAGTTGGCTGCAAGGGCAAAAAAGACATTTGTACCTCGGTCATGTTTAAAAGATTAAATGTCCGAGACTCCAGAGTCCTGCTTTTTTCTAGGTTTATTTACCTTATATTATGTTTTGGTTTGTTATTTTATGTCGGTTGCTCATACTGATCACTTGCTTTTCTTTACCACTTGTTTTTTATTGCTTTAAAAGTATTTTGAAGTCAGATTTTCTTTCTTATATTTTAAATTTATAAATGTGAATGAGAACAGAGACTGACTCCTGTAGTCAGTCTAGTGGTACTCAGCTGGTTTCTGCTTTTTTTTATTTTTTATTATTTTGTGGCTATGAAGCCAAACTTCATATGTTTCCCAGACACTTCGAGAGCTTATCCTACTGTATTTTCTGTATCCGTAGGTGGAAGTTATGAAGAACAACGTGGAGTCACGTGTCCAGGCGTTCATCCAGGAGCTGGAGAAGTTCAGTGCTCGTTGGCATCAACTCAAACCACGTGACGTTGACCTCGAGAGCGATCAAGAAAAGTGTCTGGCCGCCGTGAACTCCATCAAGGAGCGCAGGGCGGAGTTTAACGAGCTGGAGGAAACCATGAAGAAGCTGATGTATGTCAAGTTTTTTTTCTCAACGTTGACTGTTGCGGGGATCAGTGCCATATGCACATAACTTTGCATTTCTGGGGGAAGGGATATATGTGATAAGTTAAAGTGGTCTAGCGTCAAACCTTACTGGTTACCCTCTCTCTTCAATTCTAGCTTTGACTGTCATCATTTCGGAGTCCCAGAGCCACAGTTTACAGCAGCAGACGAACTAAGTCAGGATATTGTCCACCATGAATCGATGTGGCAGCTTTACGAGGAGTTCAACAATGGATTGGAGGAGTTAGCTAAAGAGGATTGGATCTCATTCAGGTCAGTTTGCTTCAAAATCAATCGACTTATGTTTGAATCCAACGACTTAATGTACAGCTTTTCCTAAAAGTACATTAACGTACAGTTCCATCCCTGTAATCTTGGACCCTCTGGAGAAACATAAAGTGTTCGAATAATTAGAGTTCAAAACAGGAGAGTACTGTATCTTGACGTTTACAGATATCACGAACAGTTGTTACACGAACATTTGTAACACGAACAATTGTAACACGAACCGTTGTAACACGAACAGTTGTAACACGAACGGTTGTAACACGAACGGTTGTAACACGAATAGTTGTAACACGAACCGTTGTCACACGAACAGTTGTAACACGAACCGTTGTAACACGAATAGTTGTAACACGAACAGTTGTAACACGAACCGTTGTAACACGAATAGTTGTAACACGAACAGTTGTAACACGAACAGTTGTAACACGAAACGTTGTAACACGAACAGTTGTAACACGAACAACTGTAACACGAACAGTTGTAACACGAACAGTTGTAACGCGAACCGTTGTAACACGAACAGTTGTAACACGAATAGTTGTAACACGAACCGTTGTAACACGAATAGCTGTAACACGAACCGTTGTAACACGAACAGTTGTAACACGAACAGTTGTAACACGAACAGTTGTAACACGATTCGTTGTAACACGATTCGTTGTAACACGATTCGTTGTAACACGATTCGTTGTAACACGAACAGTTGTAACACGAACAGTTGTAACACGAATAGTTGTAACACGAACAGTTGTAACACGAACAGTTGTAACACGAACAGTTGTAACACGAACAGTTGTAACACGAACAGTTGTAACACGAACCGTTGTAACACGAATCGTTGTCACACGAACAGTTGTAACACGAACCGTTGTAACACGAATAGTTTTAACACGAACAGTTGTAACACGAATAGCTGTAACACGAACAGTTGTAACACGAACAGTTGTAGCAAGAACATTTGTAACACGAACTGTTGTTAAGTGTAAATGCAAACACCAGACTACACATACTGGGCGTCTCTTGTTTGCAGGAGTCGTGTATTCCAGTTTGACGAGTTCCTTGTCACTTGGAGTGAGAAGCTGAGGGGAATGGAACCCACTACAATGACTGTCAGACTGCAGAAGGATTTGGACAAGTACAAGGTACGGTGCATTATGGGCAAGGCCGGGGTGAGGTCAGAAGAACTCACACTCTCTTCTTCGAAAGAAATGCAGCCGTTTTGATTGATTTTAGATCGAAAGGTATAACGATATTACAAGTTGAGGTGCGGAACTAAACTGACTGCAGAAGAAATTGTTTTGTTGTAATTAATTTGTTTATGGTAAATGAAAAACTAATCTGGAAATGTTACCAATAAACCAGTTATACTATTATTATTATGTTTATTATTATTGTTGTTGTTGTTCTTATTCTATTTTTTTTAATTATTATTATTATTGTTCTTCTTCTTCTTCTTCTTATTGTTATTAATATTATTATTATTTTTATTATTATTATTGTTATTATTATTAGTAATATTATTAATATTATTTATCTTGTTTCAAACAGAACGTGTTTCCACTACTAAAGTACGTGCGAGGCGAGGCTTTGTCACAGGATCACTGGTTGGAGCTGTTTCGACTGTTAAAGATGCCCAAGGGGACCACCCTGGAGAAACTGACCTTCCGGGATGTTCTGGGCGCCTCAGACCAAATAGTAGCAACAGCCGACGCTTTGAAGGTTTGATTCAGATTATCAGAGCGACGTTATCAATGATTTATATTTGAGCCGAACTATACCCTTATATGTTCCCTTTGCTATATTCTGGGTATACTAACTGGGAATGGTAAGTATTTCTATTTCGGTGCTTTGTTTTCTTTGTTACAGTAGCGGTATATCTTCCTTCCTGATAATAAATGCTTTTGGATTTGCTGATGGCTAGTTTTTTGGAGTATATTCTGCAAGTAATACGGCGACAAACTAAAGAGATAGTTCACAGTCGCCAATATACAAATTGTGTGGTTAAAGTAAAGTTTAGTAATAAC
>JAOBRG010359106.1:0-12749 GCA_027574985.1 Umimayanthus nakama
CTCAACTCGTGAGATATTTTTGCCACTCGAAGATAAAATCCATATCTTTTGGAAACCGTGTAATATCCTCTATATATTTTGCACTTGAAACATTCAGGTAAATACCGTATTTTGCCTCATTAGCATACACGCCTTAGTTACTGACTGACCAATTTTAAAAATTATCAGCTGTGAATGATGATAGGGTTGTAATTTATGTTAAAAAGCATTTTGTGTGATGCGTGATTAAAAACTCAAACTTTTACAGCAAAATTAATGTCTGTATCATGGTAATTATTTTGCCAGCAAGCCCTAAAATAATAAACCTCTAAATCCTATTCACCGCCTGTTCAAACTTCTACTTGCTCATTTTTTATAACTACTAATAGGTCTAGAGAAAAACTTTTTAAAACTAAAACAAAATCTTGAAAATATAAACACATGTAAATAGATCTAAAATGGAAAACTACTACCTATTCTCAGAGTTACAAGTAAAGATAGTTTACTCACGGGTGATGGGGGAGTTTTACTAGATGAACCTTCCTTTCCCTTCGTTTTCTGCTCTCCCACACCTTCCTTCCTAACAGCCGAATTTTCTCCAACAGGCTTCTTCACAATCTTCTTTGTCTTCTGTTCTTGTACTTTAGTCTCAGTTGGACCTTTCTCTTGTTCAGCAAGCAAAGTCTTATCTTTCTTAATGACCAGTTTAACAGGTTTTTTCTCTTCTTCGTCTTTCTTGTCTGCTCTCTGTGCCTTGACACTAGAGTCTACAGTTTTCTTTGTTTTCTTCTCATCCTTCTTTTGCTTGTGTTTTACAGCAGAAAGCTTTGTTCTCTCTGGTACACTTTCTTTGTCAACTGGTTGTATATTGTTTGTCGAAATTTCCAAGCCAATCTGGTCTTGAGAAAGACCCTTAAATTTTATTGACAGTTTCTTTTTGCACCCTGTTACAGGTTCACTCACCAAACCACTATCCTTACTAGTAGCAGGTTCAAAACTTTTTGAATGCACATGCTTTTTTGATTCTCCAGAAGAACTTTGTGTTGAAATCTTTGGCTTTTGTTTCTTTGCATCAAGCTTTTTGGAGCTTTCATCTTTGTGAAGATGTAGTTTTAGAATTATGTGTTCTCCGGCTTCCTCTCTGACCTCTGCGGTTGCTGTTTCAGTGACTTTCTTTGTCTTAGAGTGTTTATGATGTTTGTGGTGATGGTGATGGTGATGATGATGGTGGTGATGTGGTGTCGGCTCTGACTCACTTGGGGTCTTGGGGGTCTTTTCAACAATATGGCTCCTCTTTGTCTTCTTCTTTTTCTTGGTCGAATCTGACTCACCAAGAACCACCGATTCTGGTGGATTTATATCTAGCTCATGTTTTGAATGTGAAGCAAGTCCTGGGCTAACTGTTGGAGAGGTAAACTCAACCCTGTCCCTAACATTGAAAGGTGAGGAAAGGTTGTCAGTTAGACTTTGTGGAGTATCGCCACCCTTCTTCTTTTTCTTCTTCTCTGAAGACTTTTGTGAGGGCTTCTGTTTTGACTTGATAATTTTTTCTGGAGTCTTGCGTTTATTTGAAGTAGTAGAAAGGATTTCTGAAATGGGAACTGCTTCTGCATGTGTTGAGCTTGTGGGTTCCATCTTGTGACCGGTTGCTTCTAGCGAAGGTTTAATATTTACTGAGGCCGAAGTCTTGTCAGAACTTACTGAACTGGTATTCACTGATGAAACGGGAATTTGTTTTCTCTTTTTTCTATCAGAGTTTTTAGACTGAGACTCCACCTTTTTATCACCTGGCTCAAGGATATGTGACTTTGGAGTCTCTGGGGTTCTTGTCACTGTGGCTAAGGTATCAGCAGACACATGAAGATTTTTACTTTCAACATGAACCTGAGAAACACTGGATTGGCCTTTTTTTACTTTACCACTTGATTGCTTGCTTTGAGGAATTTTGTCTTGTTTCTTGTCTTTTACTCTTTGTTTTGGTGTTTGGTCTTTCGCTGATACCAACAAGGAAGCATCAGGCACTGAACTTTTTGTTGAATATTTTTCGACAGATAACCTTCTCTTACTTTTATCTTTTTGTAAAGGTGTTTCACTTGGAAGATTCCTCTCAGCGCCTGCATCAATTTCCCTCTCAAGTGCTTGTATTTTATCTTTACCTGGTTCTGATTTCTTTGTGCTCTTTGAATCCTCAGGCAAGTCTTCAAGTAGAGAAAACTTACGCTTTGGAACAGGAGTGCGCTTTGATGTTCTCACTTTTGGTGAAAGATCTCCAAATTCTCCTTCAGTCTGGCTAGTTAAAACAGCAATGTCTGATTGTTTTAAGACAGATGTTGCATGTGGCATTGCTGGTGTCAAAATTTCTACTCTTTTCTCTTTGGTAGTCTTTTTACCTGAATGAATAGGTGTGTTTGAGGTGGACTGTATGGGTGTCTTTGGAGTTACATGTAACTCAGTGGGAGGAACTACGTGTATGGGGTTTGACTGAGTTGAAGTTGTTGTAGTAAGACTTTTAGTTCTATCACTTTTCTTTGCACTTCCCTCCTTACTGCCTTTGTTTGAACTCTTGTGTTCTCTCTCCGAAGAACTCTGCTTCGATCTTATTCTTTTCTTTGTGTCACTTGTTAAATCATTTCCAAATCCCAGCTCCTCAAGATACTTCTGATAGCTTTTCCTGGTCTCTCGTTTGTGGCCTACTTCAAACGCAGAACTACGTGTTTCTGGTTCCTTAAGATTACTGCTCTCCGGTGTCAACTTTGGGCTGCAAGAATATGCGTCCGAAGTCAACGATGCCCCATGGTATAATTCTTGAGAAGGTGCACTCAAACTCAAAGTTGAACTGGGCGCTAAATCTTTGGAGAGAACTGGGGAGTTGGATACGAGTGTGATATCCTCGTAATCTCTAGCTTTAGCCTTAGGAGTTCTTCCCGATCTTCGGACTGTACTCTTTTCTGCGCTGTCTCTGTCGTCAATCGTTTCGGAGTTTTCTACTGTTCCTTTTCCCTTTAGTGAGTTTGATCTGTCATCGAGAAGAGAAGGCTTGTTGTCCACCCTCAAGCGCTTGGAAACAACTTGATCGTTTAAACCAGCTGGTTCCGTCTCTCTTTTTCGTTTGTTTGCTCGTCGCTGTGACATTTTTGTGGCAATAAGTTGGGACAGTTGTTGTTAAAACCTGAAACAAGACACACAAACACATCGAACCTTTTCAAACACTTTCCGCCATTTTGTATGCTCGACATAGCAGCCGAGCGAAGACTGAACCCGAGTAGCATCCAGTCTCCGAAAGAGCACCCGAGTTTCAAAATGGCGGCGGTTATGAAGATGAGAATCCAGTCGAGAGTTTGAAAAGAAGTTGCAAAATTGACCTACGTCTGACTAAGTTTTTAAATTTAGACTAGTTGAAAACATTTTTCAATAAGAGGGTATGAGTGCTCAAGATATAAAGGGTGAGTAAATTATTACTGAGCTGAAAAGTTTGATATTGAAGTGAACTTATTTTACCGAGTATCCCACTCCAAGGTACGTTTCTAATTCTACTCAGTTTTCTTACTAGCTAGATGAAGAAGGGAGGGGGAGGATAACTTATTCACACGAACTATGCAAGCTATTCATTGATTGTCATCAATTGCTATTGAATTTCACAATATTCTTCACAATATCTCCAATGCCAAAAGGTGGCCTAAAGTTGCCTAGTCGGTTTGAAAACCTTTGATCTGAAGTTGCGTATAGATTAGCTTGCTGGCGAGAAGTTGGCCTTGGGTATTGTTCCGGAATACTTTATCAGTGAAATCAATAATTGATGAAAACTGATTGCCTGTCATTACGAATCAATACCAATTTTAAAATCAATTAACATCGATTAATCAATCACCTATGGATGAAAGCAAATTTTGTGATATTTTATCAATAATTCATGCTTCACGAGAAGGGAACATATCAAAATCATTTGCTTTGGACGCTATGAAAATTCGATAGCAATTAATGACAATCAATGAGGTTTTGGAAATTTTCTGTGTGATATTTGATAGGTGATCAATTGATCGATATCAATCAGTATTAATTTACTGATTTTCATCGATTGTTTTCGATCTATTCGATTGATTGACAGTCATCAATTTTATTGATTTGGTACACCAGGGTATAGTTCTTGAACGAAATTATATGAATTTTTTGTATGATACAAAACTGATAAAACTTCTGACTAAGGTATACTCCTGCTAGATCTGTAGGGAAAATTACACTTTCCTATGTTCTTAAAATGGCTCACCCCCCTCCCCCCTACAAAATGACTGAGGAGTACCCCCTGCACAAACATCTGGAGCAATCATGAATGACAAATCAAACCAACCGTTAGAATCCCACATTAGCCAAAGTATAAACAAAGAAACTGATGTAAATTTGCAATTGCATTTGATAATAATTGTTAGCAACTGTTCTCAAATTACCCTATCTTGGATTACAAGAGATTAGCAGCTGAAAAGTGCTTTATCATTGAACCAAAACCAGAAGACCCCAATTGCCCTGGGTCATAAAAGAAGATTCAGACAAATCTACTAGTCTTATTTTTAATTATATTATTATTATACCACATCATATAATCATGAATATCAATTAATAAAATGTGATCTATAGTAAGTTTACCATAAGTAATATAGTCAGGGAGCAAATGTCGTAAGTTTAAGTCCCGTGAGAATTTCAGGCTACAAACAATCTGATAGGATAGATGTGTTAAGGGGACCATATAGAACATGAAAATATATGTTGGCAACTTTGTAATTTGCACCGAGCTATTTAATAGGGTGTTTAAGAAATGACGCTGTTTTTCAGCATGGGAACGAGGCTCTGTTATATAACTAACAACAACTTTGGATGTTTTCAATAAAATTTGATCAAACTTTCAGTGTTCGCCAACCTCTACAAGGTTAACATGGCCAGACCATAATGTTCAACTAAAATGATCACGTGACAAATCTGGCATGAAAACGAGGCTCTGGCTTTATTTGGCCATAACATTAAGCATAGTGAGCCGATTTTCCTCATATTTGGCATGATTTTCCAATTTGCTTTGGCAGATAACACTTGACCATAATAACATGGTTATGTGATACAACTAGCACCAAAACGAGGCTAATCTATGAGGATTTCGTTACATAAATCATCAATCAGCCCTCATAGGGACATACGCAACTGACTATTTTACAGGAATCAGTCCTCATCCACTCTTGAGACAAGCGTATGTAGCCAAGTCGAGTCTACAGCTTGAACTTAAAACGACATAAAGTTGAACTGTGTTTTTGATATATAAAGGAATATCCTCAACTTGGATCCACTTGTTTATCTGCATGTTTTCATGAGTGCCATTTGTAAATGCGGAATTTTACAGGAGTCACTGCAAAGTGTAGTAGTTCCACAGTGTTTCATGAGATGAAATAGAGTTGTGGTATTTTTTTGAATTTCATACAGTAATATTCTGTTTTCGATATCAGTGTAAACACAGTAAACATGGTAATTTAAGTTTTCCAACTGGTTATATTTGGATATGTACCACGTGGTATGAAGATCACTTTATTTGATGTGTTCATCTGTATCTGACAAATATTTCAGTTCTGCTCCGGGATTTGTTGTGTTCAGCTGTGTTTTTAGTTGCTCCTCTCGCCTTTTATGATTTTGTGTTTGTTCCACACAAACAAACAAGTTCTTCATTCCTACGGGTTTTTTTTTTTTTGGACTCAGCCACAATCAATTTTGGCTTCAAACAAACTAAAACCGAACCCCAGTCACCTCAGTTACACATGACTGACTGTTTTACATTGATCATGCCTCATCCACTCCTGATGCAGTGTAAGACTCAGCATCTTCAATATGCTCATTTTCAGGCCTGTCGCCTAGGCGATTCTCGCATTGTTCATTCTCTCCGGAGCAGCATGGGTAAGTGGCAACTTTTATGACTGTGCTTGGTTTTTCCGAAAGAGGGACCATCTGAGCCCCCTAAGTGTTAGTGATGGTTGACTTTGGGGAGTAGACTTTGAACAGAAGCCTCTCGATAGTATTAAGGGTGTGCATCGTCGGCTGGTTTGGAGAACACATGCTTACGAGAGCGTCAAGAATCCCTCCATCTGATTCTAGGAGGATCTTCCACCATGTGGCGTTTCCTTTGCCAGCAATATAACCAGTAACATCAGCACCACTCAAGGCATTCATGAAGGACCGATAACGCTGCAACCTTGTGATGACAAAGAGCTTGTGATATCGGCTGAAGCTTGATAACCCGTTGTCGCTGCCCTGTTCCTGTCACAAAGTTGCTGTTGCCTTTTATTAGGGCATCGTCTCAGGCACAGGATAAAGACATCTGTATACGGCGAGAAGATATGGTTTCTGTAGCTCCTTGTCTATTAGCATCAATGGCGTGCAGCACAATCTTCGTGTCAGCCTCTTCCTGACTACTGCGAAGATGCACGACATCTCCATGGGTTGCCTCACATTCACACCCCCAGACGACAACGAGTTTCTTGACCTCTCTTTCTGCTCTCTGAAGTAGCTTGGCTGCAAGATATTCCGTCAACTTCATCTTGGTTTTAGTGCGTGACAGAAGGCGCTTTATTGGGACTTTTGCCATATGCGTTGTGGCATATATTCAGTAGTAAATCGGCAGTTGATTTCCTTGCCTGCGGATGCGTGTAGCTGACTTCAAAGACGAGAAGACATCGTTACGATTGGAAAACCAAATGGACATCTTCACTTTTTGAAAATTTTAAAAATAGCTTGTTGGCAAAATGTTCGGCAAGGTTAGCATAGGTGGCTATGCGGGCCGGTTTATCGAGAACTTGCAGCTCTGCCATGCCATCCAGAATAAGTACTTTGCTACGCTGTTCTGGAAGTCTTGTCGAATGGTCATCAGTAGAAGGTACAGGTGGTGCTTCCATCTCAATCAATCCCATCAGTGTGCTCTTGTTGAGAATGTGTAACATAGAATTATCCGTGAGTGAGGAGCGCTCTTGAGTTTCTCTTATCTTGCTAGTCGACGTGGATATAATCCAAGCTCTTGCTCGTATTTCTTTCTTGCTCTCTTTATCATCCCCCGATAAGTAGTCTTTTGGTAACATTTCCTATTCCAGCTTGCTCCTTTCCCTATCAAATCCTCTACAGAAAGATCCTTAAGAGCAGCTGACCTTAACAGAAAACAATAGCATTTTTGCCGAAGGAAACATATTTATAATATAATGAATCAAAATAGTAAAACTAATACTATAACTATAATGTAAAAAGACGTACCTTTCTGTATACTTAATTTCACCGTAATTCCCCCCTCCCTCTCTTATTGCCTCTAATACAGTTACAAACTCTACAAGTTCCTCTTCTCCTTGTACCTGGCACACTAAGCAAAAACGTCAGGATGCTTCATCTTCTGCCATTTATAGGCATTTTCATTTTACACATTCTATAAATTCTGCACAACTAACTGAACTGCAAGTCAAAATGGCGGTTGTTTATTTTGACTAAAATTAATACCGCTAACCAATGTAATGCGAAGCAACACCCAGGCCCCCGCACAGCTCTTACCACACAGGCACAGGTTTAGTTCTCTCGACTGTTTTTCGTCATTTGTCTATTCCTGTTATAATGCCTCCTCTATTTGAAAAATATATCTTGTCTTTTGGATTACAAAAATTTTTAATTTAATTCATACAAGTATACGAATGTGTTCCAGTTTGATGCTAGCTACATTCCTTGCCAACATCAATGTGTTATTTGTCAACCTTACTGTAAGAATTTGCCTTGTTTTCTTGTTTTGTAAGCCTGTGAGGCATATGACCGAGATTTTGACTAGCCTCATTTTTGTGCATGTCCTACACACATGATCATTTGCCGAAAAGTTTATGGTCTAGTGTTATCTAACAAAGAGAGTTCATAAATCATGTCGAGTTTGGAGAAAATCGGCTCAATATCCTTCAAGCTACGGTCAAATAACGCGAGAGCCTCGTTTTCATGCCAGGTATGTCACGTGATCACTTTAGGTGAACATTATGGTCTAGCCAAATTAACCTCGCTGAGATAAGTGAGCGCTTAAGGTTTGGTCCTGTTTTATCAAAAATATTGAAAGTTTTAGCAATTTATATGTCAGAGCCTCGCTTCCATGTAGAAAAATGGCGTCATAACTAAAACACCCCCTTAAACAACCTGGTGCAAGTTACAAAGTTGCCAACATATATTTTCTTGTTTCATATGGTCTCCTCAACACATTTAGCCTATCGGTTTGGTTGTAGCCTAAAAATTCCAACGGGACTACATTTGCTCCCTGACTAATATATAACATACCTGTAGTAATAATAATACAAACTACACCTTGAACATATCAATTTCTTTGTACTGCAGGGATTATTGGCAGACTTACAAATCAACAAACAGTTGAAGGGAAGACGATTGGGTGCAAAAAATGCGGACAAGGTATGATGGCAGTTAAAGTCTGTACTGGTTGTGCAGCTACTTGTAGTGCCCAATGTTAAGCCATCTATGCAATTAGTCTTGTATTCAAAATGCAATTACTCATTTGCAAGCCAACTTTTATAGTCAAGTTGTGATGACTTGAGTTGACTTTGAATGAAATCAAATTTTGCTTCCAGTTATTTAAAAGATAAAAACGAGTATTGTAAGTTGTAGTGCCGGTGTTCTAGCTAGGCCAAAACGACAGGGCACAGCACCCTGTTGTTTTCCTCCAGCGCCCTGTCGTTTTTTGTGATCCTGTACATTGTTTTAATGAAGATTTGAGGTAAAAAAACCAAATTGTTTTCACAAAAATTTGGCGCCCTGTCGGTTTTTAAAGCTGGCTAGAACACTGAGTGCTTATATTTGAAGTGTTTTTAATACTAATCCAGGAGCCTATTGATACAGGTCGCAACATTGGGATTATCCTATTTTTAAAAAGTGTGTGGGTTCTTTCAAGGCCCCTCTACAGACCAAACTAGCAGCTTACATGTAAAGCTGCTACAGTATAAACATTAGGGTGTTGAACCTTAACCACCACCAGCTCCTAGACATAGCAAAATCAGCCAATCGCATCCAGTTGTCCCTGAGTTATACTTGGCTTAAGTTTGGGTAGGGTGATGCAGTCCAGACCTTGAAACCCTGACCCTGTTTAGGATAAAACGTTTGTGAAAATCATGAAAATTGATACCCTGTTTATGATTTTTATTTTTTGTCCAAATTTATGCAGAATTTAAATTAGACCCTGTTTGTAAAAGGTCAAAGAAAATCTCTGAATTTGAGACCCTGTTTATGAGCAGACGATCAATAACCATACCCTGAAGGGGGGCACATTCCCATATAGCTTATAAATGTATGGGACTACTCCCCCCCTCCCCCCTCCCCCCAACTCAGCCCTGTTGTGCCCCATGTGGTTGTCTCCCACCCTTATGATTAAAATCTATGCTTTTTGTTTAAAATAGAAAATTTGTAAGTGCTTGAACACATGTACGTGTAGGCTGCACCCAAATTTTCTTGTAAAATCCTGTCGGAAAAATGAAACCTATGGCATGAAAATCTGCATAGTTATATTGTGCTGCTTCCAAGGGCACAAAAAGTACCGGTAGTCAGGATTCACCATGATTATTTTCTACAGCTGGTCACCTAACATTCCAGTGCTACAACTTTCTGCGAGTGGACCCCAAAAAGGACGTTGTGGTTGATGTAAGTAGCACATCAAGTGAAAGCAGTGATGATCATAATGTCAGTGTCAGTTCAACATCTACGCCATCCTCCTCTGGAGGAGAGGGTAAGTCAGATGTCAGAGCATTGGTGAAAGTTGTAGTTTTTATGCACCTTGTAGCAGCTGTGTATATACATCAACTACAGGTACTAGATACAAGGATTGGGGGAAAGAAGCACAGAGAAAAAAAATGGCCGGGATGAAGGTGGAAGGGAGGGGGGACTGGGGAGAGGACTTCCTTTTCCCCTCTTCCCAGTCCCCCCTTTCCGCTTCCACCCCAGCCATTTATTTTTCTCCGCATTTCTTTCCCCCGGTCCTCTATAAAGTGAGCCTGCCCGCAGGCAAGTAAGGGTTAACCCTTCAACCCAACCAGTTTATCAGAATTTAAATTCTCCTTACATTATCTGCACAAAATAAATTGTTTGGTAAGGAGAATAAAGCAAATGATCAATGAGAAGTGCTAACAGAATACTCACTAAGCTTCTTAGTTCTAGAATCATTTTGAGTTGTAGTTGTCCTAAATTAGTTTGAGCAGTGCTTCAAATGGAGGTACAAAATGTGTACACACTAAGAACGGTAAACAAGTTTGTAAAACTGTCTTTCCTCTTGTGATACATGTACATGTAGCTGAAGAAGTTCAAAAGTCTCGGAAAAGAAAACAGCACAAAAAGAGCAGCCAATCAGAAACAAGGTAACAACTTGGATTCTTCTTCAGGTATAAATAATTACATGTGATTGGCCAGTCAGGAAAAGCAATAGTGGCAGGAGTAAACATAATTTTGGCCAAGGCAAAGTTCATTCTCAAGTTTTTGTTCCTCAGTTTTGTATTTGGTTTGTACTTATTTTTGGATCCATTTATTTAATAAGCTAACTATTCCACCATCAAACCTAAATTAAGGCACCCCTTTTAAAATGCCGTCTTACATATTCAACAGCTAATTTTCAAAGGAAACCCTGCTTAGAAAGAACTTAAAAGTTTTAAATCACTATCTTAAAATCATTAGTTCTGGACTGTTTTTGACATCCATGCAGGAGTGGCAATTGAAATGAAAAATTACATCTGTCTGTAGATTGAAGTGAGGTTGCTGTCATGAGATTATGCAATGAAGATGTTGGAATCTGAAGCTGCAAATAGAGTTTAGACTTGGGTGCTGTGAACCTTTATTCTTTATTAAATAGCTTGTAAACTCAAAATTAAAATGCTTTCAACTTCGGGCAAGCATGAACACACTATTGTGAAGGGGGGACAGTACTAAATGGCAGTGCTGTACATAGCTAGGGGAGGGGCTTGGGGTCCCCCCCCCAAACAATGAAGAGTCTAGTGCAAAAACGATGTAAGTGACTTTACACGAAAAGATAAATTCTCCCAATGTAACTACATAAAAATATGTTATATTCAAGGAAGAATTGGGAATTTGATCAGGGGTCACTTACATTGTTTTTGCACTAGTGTTTTCAATTTTGGAGAGATGGAGAGAAAAATAATAGATAAGTTCCCTATTGGACATATTTATCTAGTTTTTAAAACTGGATGCATCTGCAGTGATTTGAGAAAAAAAAACTCCAGTGGATTCTCCCTCAGACCCACCTAGGTTTTGCTCGGGCAAGCTCCCCCCTCCCCCAACCCCCAAAAAACGTTTTATCCAATTATGGTATTGAGTGGCATGTTCTGACATACTGTATCAAATACCTACATGTAAATAAATTTACATTTAAAACTATTTATGTGGCAGCCATTGTATGGAGTTTAAACCTACTGTAATGTAAAACTGACTTGAATGACTGAATAAGTGAGTGGGTGAGCGAATGGCCTTGCAGGTGAAGGCAGGCCAAGCTTCTATATAAACCAAACCAGCATTACAGCTGAATGTGTCTGTCTAATCTATGCACAGACGATCAAGGTCACTTGAAAAGGCACTGAGGGAGAGAGATGTGCCAAGAGGGCAAAAGCCTGCCTCATTATTGCCCAATGAAAGGAGGTTAGTGGTTAGCTCTACCTTGGTAAGAATGTGCAACTACATGTACATGTACAAATCACTTCAAAACGCGACCTTATGGGGAAAATCATACACAGAACCAATCCTTGATGATCTACAGTGTAGACAGTCCTGAGGAATCCCACAGCGATGTCCGGCACAGCAGTTTAGATTTACACTAATGTCATACTGCTAAAGTCTCACTGCTGTCCACACCAATGTCACAGCGGTGACAATTGTTACATGTACTAGTGTGGCACTAGTGGTAGTGACGGTGTTGTATGCTTAACTGCTGTGACAGTAGTGACCTAGACATCACTGTGACAGTGGTTGCAGCAACACTAGTGTGTGTCAGTGATGTGAACTGACAGCAGTGCAACAACGATGACAATGACAACGCTGTCACATTAATATGACATTGGTGACAACCAACAGCACTGTGACAGCGATGCTAGTTTCCCTTTTCGTAAACGGTCATTGCCATTTCCAGCAACAGTCGATGCCGTTTGTAATATATAATTCTACACAGTAAAAAGAATGTGAAAGGCACCGATCAAGTTGTTGGCGTAGTGGTAGTGTTTAAAACTAAAATGCTAGCGATCACGGGTTCAAAAAACGGTTATTTTTTTTTTTTACTTTTAGCTTTTGATTTCTTTTTTCTTTTTAGTTTCCTCTTTTAAAACTAATGTTGGTTTGGATAAGGGTCAGGGTTAGTATTAGTTGTTTTATTCCGTTATCAAGACGTTGTCATCTTCATGAAAACGACAATAGACATTGTTCGACATGTTCCAAATGGCAACGACTGTTTACCAAAAAGGAAAATTGCGACAGCGATTTTCATAATTATATAGTGTGACATGGATAGATCTTCACATCACTGTCAAAGTAGTAGCAACTGACAGAGCATCCACAGCACTGTCAGTTTTTATCGCTGTCGCACTGATGTGCACATCATTATCTCAGCACTGACACTATCACTGCTGTCACAAAGCTGTGCTAATTTTCACTGTCACAGCTCTGTGCACATTTAAGCACTGCACGGGGTTCCTCCTGTGTACAAAACAGCAGTTTTGCACACAGGAGGAACCCCGTGC
>JAOBRG010359117.1:0-12748 GCA_027574985.1 Umimayanthus nakama
GTGTTTGCCACTTGAGATCTTGCAGGAGAGTGGTAACAGTGCCAGGCTGTCGCGCGTTGCAATTTTTTACAAAGCGTGCAGCTCTCCTTTGAACACTTTCTACTTGCTTGACATCTTAACAAGGTGTGGATCCCATACTGAAATGGCATATTCCACATGGGGGCGTACTAACGCTTTGTAGGCTGACTCTTTCACCTCCGGGGGGTGTAACAATCTTCAGTCAACTGTTATGATACAGTGATATTGATTTTTTGGTAACAGTTGCGTTTGAAACTTCATGTTAAAACGTCATGAATGCAGTTGTTTCTTTTCTTGCCATATCATTTGCTTTTTCTCATGTTTTACTAAACTTAAACCCCAAACCCAAGAGACACCCCCCTCCCCCTAAGATCGATGTATCGAAGACCTCCTATCTATTTGGTATTTCACAATAATCAGTGCATCGTTTGAGGGTGAGTACAATGTTTGCTGCCGAATGGAACATTTGTATAAGTACGTGCAACGCTGTTTTTTTTGTGATAAGTTGCGCACTACTTCTCAAGTTTAGAGTTTTGTACAAACTCAGTCGCGACGATAGAGACAAGTGCAACAAAAACGTTTGAAATTTCTTTATTTCAGTGACATATTGTTCGACAGATAACTTCCCATACAAACTCTTATATATTCAACAAAACCACTTAATATGGTGTTCCGTATCAATAGACTAACCCTTAGCTTGGGTAACTTGTGATTTAACATAAACGCATAACCTATTCCCAGAATGTGTCGATTTTTTTTCTTTTTATTACAAGGAATTTAAAGTTTGAATTTTTTAAATATTTTCCATTTTAAATATCCATCTTCAGTCTGAAAAAAAAATAAGAAAAAAAAGAGGAGGCCTCTAAAAGGGAGTGGGTGGGGACACTTTTTCAAAGTTTTGATCATAGATTCGTAATTTTTGGCCTGTCTTTTAGAAATTCCTGAGAAACGAAAAGTCACTGTTCTTTTTCGCAGGATTCTCTTTCCTTTTGAGACGTAATTTTTGTTCGAAGTGAGACCGGCTAATAAAAACTGAATCGTCGCATACAGCCCATACATGTTATCTTAAACAATTAAAAGCAAAATTGCGAAACGACAAAAATTATAAATAGTTGAAACCATCATGATTTCTTAAATTAACTGAAATTTCAGTGCGCAGATCAGCGTGCGTGACTGTTTCAGTTTGCCAAAATTTGCATAATTTATAAAGCCGCAGAAAGATGTGGTTGTTGTGCGTGTTTTCTTATGTTAAACTGAAGTAACTTTTCGGCTAGTGTGCTTAATGACCTTCGAACTTCAAGCAAAAACAAACCCAACGCGGCAAGGTCTCTTATCCTGTAAAAATATCCATTCGCAGGAAAACTGAAAACTGGACAGCCAAAGTGCCTAACGGCCAGGGCCCGGTTGTACGATGAGTGGATAAGTTTATCCAGCGGTTAAAATTGACGCGTTATTGATTTTGATTGGACAACGCGCCAATTTTATCCAATGGATAAGGATTTATCCGCTTGATAGAAATATCCACTCTTTGAACAACCGGGCCCAGAGCACTTTGAAATAAAAACAAACACGAAAACATCGCAGACATCAGGACTCTCACCTGTCCATTGATGACCTGCTCAAAACACGTTCAGGAATTAGTCTGTAGTCATGTATTTAGGTATTTATTGGCGTAAATTATATTACAGTTACTCCGGATTAAAAAGCAGTTACAACATCTGTTTAATAATTAATGGCGCTGTTAAAAACGGAAGCACTGACTAAGCACGGAGCGATAGCATTTCCTCACGGCATCCAAAAAACACCACTCTCCAAAGCGATTGACCATTTTCCTTCCTTGAGAATATCAGCCAACCCGTGTAATGTCTAAGAGGAAAAAAGACAATGAAAACTGTGCCTATATCAATCAACTCACTTTCACTTCCGCAATTCAAACACTAGTACAATGGCGGACGAAATGAAAAGGAGGGCACGCGTTAGATGAGCGACTCAAATCGATTACTAATCGTTTTGTTCTGATCGGACCCGGTTACTAATCGGATGCTGTTATTGCGATGGCAATGGTCAATGTGGTACTGTTTCTTTTATTTTCTTCTTTTTTCAACATTCAACATTCAGAAACATAATTACAATAACATTTATAATACACAGAAATTTTACAAAGTTCAAAAACAACTACATAATTTATAAAACATAGAAATTACAAAAACAGATGTAGATCAATTGCTTAAGTTTGTATTGTGTATTGTATAGCGGTGACGACTAGACAATTGACTAGAGTTCGTACCTTTTTTTCTCTCTTTTCGCGTGTTTAGCAGCAGTCGGTGTTCTATTTAGAAACAGACGAGAGTTACTTAACGAGGGTAGGAGGTAGGCCTTCCATTTGGTGTTAAATTCGTTTGTGGAGAGTATTTCTTTTTCATTAGTGCTGTATCGTTTAAGTAAGAGCAGGAAGTTTGGCATAGCGGGGATGTCTTCTTTCAATTTACATATGTATATAAAGTGTCTTGCTACTAATTTTAAAAATCCTAGGGTAAGGTTTTCTGGATCTGCCTTCGGTCCCAAGGCGTCAAGTTTGTCTATGTTCCTTTTTTGGGGAAAGGATATCTATAGATTGGAGTCAGCTTCCTACTAACATCCAGAAGTTTTTAGTTATTTCGCAGGTCCAGAAAAGATGAAGGAGTGTTTCAGAACCTTTCCAGCAAAATAAGCAGGTTCTGGTGTCTTTAATTCCAATTTTAAATAGGAAAGTATTTGTTGGGATGATCCTATGTAAGAATTTGAATTGGAAGCTTCTGAGCTTAGTACTCTATGAGTAAGTAAAACTCTTACAGTAAATTATCTCCAATTCTATTTCGTCTCGATTATTGAATTCGCAATCTCTTTTCCATTTGCTTTGGCTTGTTCTAGATGTTGTTACTATCTGTTTTACGAAGGCTTTGTAAAATATTTTAGTCGAAGCTAAGCCAGAATTAATGATCTATTTTCCTCTTTCTCCTATCTTCTGTTTTTAGATTATTTTCCTACGAAGATGTAACAGGCTAGATATTAGTCCAAGGTGTTGAAGGTAAGGGGTTTCAAGTGTGTACATATTTTGTTTGAAATTCTATATGTTCCAGAAACTTCGAGGGATTTTTTCATCTTTGAGGTGTTTTACTATCAAAATTCCCTTCTTATGCCACCTTCTGAAGAAAACTGGTTTGTTTTCGATTTGTATTAAGGAGTTATTCGTGAGGTTTTGTTGCGAAAAGTTATCAGTGGATTATAACGTGTTTTGAAAATTTATCCGTGACCATATTTCCAGGATTTCTTTTACAAACATATCTTTTATATTCATTACTTGCAAATCATGTTTGTTCAAATTGCTTTCGAAGATATTGTCATCAATTTCACTTAGCGCATAATTGAAAAGGTGCTTCCATTTGATGTTATTGTTTTTGTCGAGATATTTTGAGATCCAAGTGGCTTTTGAAGCCTTATTGAAAGCATGCGTATCTAGCATATTAGCTCCTCCGTCTTTATGATCGTTTATGGCATTACCATTTGCTTAATTTTGTCCTATTTACCATCCCAAAGGATGTTGTCTTTAAGAGCCTTTTTACACGTTCGAAGAGGTGTTAAGGTTACCGTTCACCTTGAGCGGTGTTTTCTGTATGTAACTCCGTTGATACGCATCCGACACCCACAAACCTATATATCAATGGAAAGCTTATAAAATTATCTATGTGATGGTGAAGACATTGTTTAAAAATTTTGGTTTATAAAAGAATGCGAGCATCATAACTCGAACTGTTTGTTTCATTTCTGGACGTCAATGCGGCTCAGTTTCAATTTCGACCATTTTTAGTTTGTTTGTGAGATTAAGCACAATTTTTTACTCTAATTCCGTCCTGGCGATTTTTGATTGAAGTCGTATTTAATTTTCTGCAGGCATTTAAAGAAAATTCCCCATTTTCAGCATACAAAACTACACTGTTTGAGTCATAAAATATAATTGAAGCGGAATTTCAAAAAACGGCAGGATGGTTTTCGTCCTCGGCTACTACTTTATCAACTTGCCAAATTTGACGGCATGACACTAAAAACTGAGGGAGCATTGATCCTTCACATTTTCGTAGTTTGAGCCAAAACTTGTCTCGAGAAATTCACTCCTAAGGTAAACCGCGCGCCATACAATTTTACTTCCGGTGAAAACTTTCGCTCGTCATATCTCGCAAACTATTAGACGTATTGAAAACCATTTTTTTTACTAGAAGTTCATTTCATGTATATTCATCAGTAATCTGGGAAAATCTCAATTTCGAAGTTTTGATCCGTTCCAACATGAACGGTAACCTTAAGATATAGACAAGCTGTGAAGCCAAGAGCGCTTTCACAACTGTTATTTTACCAGTCAATGTTAACTTTCGTATGCTCCAACTTTCAGTAAGTCTTTTTATCTAATCTAGTTTTTCTGTAATAGTCTGCTTAATGACTTAATTGTTACTCGTTTGTTGAAAAGTGTATCCCTAAACCTCTTATTGAGTCACTTGCCAATTTTTGTTTCTTCTCTGGGAAGAAAACATCCCTACGGCCTTTTAACGTGCCTATCCAAAGAACTTCTGTTTTGGTATTGTTTACCTTTAATCCTAATACTATGCTGAAGCGATCACTTGAAGTGAAGTTTTCGAGCCGTCGAGGAATAGAATGTTATCACCAGCATACTGGTTAATTTTGCATTCAACTCCATTTATTTTTTTGCCTTAAATGTTTTTATCTTTTCTTACTGCACTTGCTAATACTTCCGCGCAAATAATAAAGATATATGGAGAGAGAGAGGGCATCCTTGTATTACTCCTCGTTCCAGCCGAAAATATCCTGAAGACCATCCATTGTTAATAACGCAGCTTTGAATGTCATTATAAAACATTTATACCCACATAACTAGTTGAGGCCCGAAATTGTAGTACTTAAAAACTTTTTCTACGAAGGACCATTCCAGTGTGTCGAATGCTTTTTCAAAGTCAATGAAGAGCATGAGACCGGGGATTTCTTCCATTGGATTTGGTACTGTTGCTATGCAAAAGTAGCCAAATAAATTAGTGGAAAATGCTAGATTAAATTTTTATTATTAAGAAACAATATTTAAATAACAAAAAAATTGGATAACTTGTAAATTCAGAAAAGGTTTTGCCGACATGTCACTAAGAAACGGGTTGTTAAGGACAAACGATCAAAGAACACACAAAACCGCCCCGGCTCCCTAATAAATTTAAGAAAACACCCGACAAAATTTTTGAATTCAGCTTTCGATGGTTTGTTTTTTTGAGAGGTTTGATATGGCGTAGGCACTTTCAGTCAAAACTTTGAAAGGTATGATCTAAATTTCATCGTCTTTTTAATTCACTACTGAGCCAATCGGCAGCGTCTAACCATTCTCCCAGTTCCTTCCACATGAAGTGCAAGTTGAGTCTGCCAGTTATAATTATAATTATAATGTTCATAGTATTCATATAACAGATAAATAGACAATTTGTTCTTAATTTTGCTTCAACGCTACAGTTCTTTTTTAAAAAAAATAAACTGAAACAGTTAAGTTACTGGCCTTCAACGTTGATGTCTTTTTACGAGTGCTTGGGTGCGAAAGTTTGTCGTAAATCATGACAGATGTAAACTTGGAGATCCTTAAGTAAGTCTTTTTATCTAATCTAGTTCTTCTGTAATAGTCTGCTTAATGACTTAATTGTTACTCGTTTGTTAAAAAGTGTATCCCTAAACCTCTTATTGAGTCACTTGCCAATTTTTGTTTCTTCTCTGGGAAGAAAACATCCCTACGGCCTTTTAACGTGCCTATCCAAAGAACTTCTGTTTTGGTATTGTTTACCTTTAATCCTAATACTATGCTGAAGCGATCACTTGAAGTGAAGTTTTCGAGCCGTCGAGGAATAGAATGTTATCACCAGCATACTGGTTAATTTTGCATTCAACTCCATTTATTTTTTTGCCTTAAATGTTTTTATCTTTTCTTACTGCACTTGCTAATACTTCCGCGCAAATAATAAAGATATATGGAGAGAGAGAGGGCATCCTTGTATTACTCCTCGTTCCAGCCGAAAATATCCTGAAGACCATCCATTGTTAATAACGCAGCTTTGAATGTCATTATAAAACATTTATACCCACATAACTAGTTGAGGCCCGAAATTGTAGTACTTAAAAACTTTTTCTACGAAGGACCATTCCAGTGTGTCGAATGCTTTTTCAAAGTCAATGAAGAGCATGAGACCGGGGATTTCTTCCATTGGATTTGGTACTGTTGCTATGCAAAAGTAGCCAAATAAATTAGTGGAAAATGCTAGATTAAATTTTTATTATTAAGAAACAATATTTAAATAACAAAAAAATTGGATAACTTGTAAATTCAGAAAAGGTTTTGCCGACATGTCACTAAGAAACGGGTTGTTAAGGACAAACGATCAAAGAACACACAAAACCGCCCCGGCTCCCTAATAAATTTAAGAAAACACCCGACAAAATTTTTGAATTCAGCTTTCGATGGTTTGTTTTTTTGAGAGGTTTGATATGGCGTAGGCACTTTCAGTCAAAACTTTGAAAGGTATGATCTAAATTTCATCGTCTTTTTAATTCACTACTGAGCCAATCGGCAGCGTCTAACCATTCTCCCAGTTCCTTCCACATGAAGTGCAAGTTGAGTCTGCCAGTTATAATTATAATTATAATGTTCATAGTATTCATATAACAGATAAATAGACAATTTGTTCTTAATTTTGCTTCAACGCTACAGTTCTTTTTTAAAAAAAATAAACTGAAACAGTTAAGTTACTGGCCTTCAACGTTGATGTCTTTTTACGAGTGCTTGGGTGCGAAAGTTTGTCGTAAATCATGACAGATGTAAACTCGGAGATCCTTAACATAACAAAGGCTTGACAGTACAAGAAAAACTTAAAGATTTTTTTTGTACTCTTTATGTAGCCTGAATAGAGAAGCGCAATTCTACAAGGAGGATAATTTTCTCTTGTTCTGAGTGGCAAACGCCAGCCCTGAATAACCCATTGCTAAATTGCTCACTGTATTGTCTTCATATATGTTTTATTTTATCTCATATAACATATACAAAAGAAATAGAAAACTGCGATATATAGTATTGGAATACTTCCTTCAATTATCCATGATTACTTGTGCTTTGATTTCATTTAGTTAATTCTTAATCTATTTATATACTTCCTTGTCTTCTTGCTCTTGCTTTTGTTCTTGCTATTGTTCTTGGTGTAATCTTGGTTTTGCAGTTCATCTTGATCATGACTTTGGTCTTGCTCTTCTTTATTGTCTTGTCCTTTTTCTTGCTCTTGCTCTTGTTCTTAATTCTTCTTTTTCATCGTTTTCTTTTTTCGTCTTCTTAATTCGTCTTCCTATTCTTCGTGTTTTTGTTCTTGTTCACTTCTTCATCTTCTAATTATTTCCATTATTGCTATAATTACATTAAAATTGTTAAAAATGATTATGCTTGAGCCCTATTTATTTTTAAAAGGTTGATAGAGTAAAGGAAATGCCGAAATGCCTAAAATGATTCTTGAATAATATTTTCCTTGAGCAATTGGCATTCCTTGTTGAAATTCAGAAAAAGTATATTTTGGCCTTCATAAGCCGCAGTTGACATTATTTTTTAAATTTCTGAAAAGGTTTAAACTTTTTTTGAGAGTGTCGCAAGAAGGTTTTTGCGTTCGTTCATTGAATGCAGTATATAATAATACAGTGTCTTTACATTCTTTAATATTAAAGAGAGCCTTGGTGTTGTCAAAGTGAAAACCAAAAAAAAACAGACAAAAACAGAATGCTTAGAATTTGGAAATATATTTTCTGTTCTCTTGAAAATATAAACTAATAACTACTAGAAGAAAAATATTTAAACATCAGTGAATTTCCAATATAAAATTATAATTTAATTTATATGAATTCGTGAGTAAGAAGTGTTTGTATACACATTTATGTGATCAATAAAGGTATCAGCAATAAAACGTGATCTATTTGAATCAAACTGTTTTATTTTCTCGTTAACACGCTTTTCCCTTTCAATTACCATCATCATCATCAGTTTCTACTTCTCTTAACTTCAAATTCTTTTTCAATCTACATTGGTCCGACTTTTTCTGTTAATCACCATAGCACTCGTGTTCTTGTTCTTGTTCTTCTTGTTCTTGTTCTTCTTGTTCTTTTCTTCTTGTTCTTTTTCTTCTTCAGTTGGCAGTCTTAACATATCTTGTACCACAAATCACTCAGTTACACCTGATTTGAAAGCGTTTGATCAGTTTCATTGAAAATCTCTTAGGCTGTCCAATAATACCTGTTTGTCAAACTAAGATGACTTCTTACATTTTAACTGGGTATCATTCATTTGACAGAGATATTTTCGATGTATACTAGTTTTACCAGTGTTAAACATCTTAAGTTTCAGTAGTCCGCTAATGCAGACGAAGAAATGTACTAGTCTACTGAGTGTTTAACAACTGAAGAAAATATGGAAAGTTTATTTTTTATACATCGATCGTTAAATTTTTGAGACAGTTTTGTTGTTTTGCACATCACATGCATGAACTTCCATAACTTAATGGTTGTACTTGGCGCTAAAATATTTTCAGTAAGCAATTTCTCTTTTCATATTTAGTTGTTAAAAAGAATTTCGCAAAACGAGTATAGTAGAGCAGAATCACTTGTTTTCATAGCAGGGCAAACACGAGTGTCATCGATTCAGTTTAAAGCATTTTTTATTTCATAACTGATTTCAAAACTAAAACCATACAAAATGCAATGTGTGTGTGTGGGAAAAGGAAAGGCTTTGTGTGAAATAAACTGCACCGTTGGTTTTGGAAAACTCTGACAGTTATATTTCTGAAAGGTTGTTTTCTTCATGGTCCACGGGAAATCAAATTTTTTAAGTTAGAATGTTGTGTGCGGTACAACCTCGGGGCCGAAGAATGCTTGCCGTGAATAAATATTTGTTGACCCGACATGATCTCTGCATATAGATTGACTGTCCTTAATTTAAATGTCCTGCAGAGTACCGATTGTCAAATTTGTGCAAATAGCTGACAGTATAACTAAAGTTAGAAGAGAGGCACGCACATTTCGTGGATGCTCGTCGAGCGCTGAAACATGGAGTTCGCGAGAGCACTTTTGGTTTTACTTCTGGCAAATCTAAATTCTGTTGATGTTTTGGGCCGTAAGTATCAGTAGCATATTAGTTATAATGAAACAATATTGTCTCTTCACTTAATGAAACGTTGATAACAATTTCCCTCGAATTCAGGACGATTTTGTCTGTGAGTTTCAACACTTTGCAACGTAAAGACTGAAAACATTTCTTATCATTTTAACCCACCATCACAGTTGGCTTTTCATTCGATAACAGAACATGTGCTAATCGTTCTTGCTTGATAAAGAGGTCATTTGTTTTAACATTGCCTGTTTGAAATTCCGCCTTTCTATCTTAAAGAACGGTTTAAGAGTAAGGTTACGACGAGGAAACTATCTTAAAACTGACGGCATTGCATCACTAAACAGTCAATGTCCGTAGCGCAGAAACCTTCTCCATGCTTACTCGGACGAATATCTGCTTTAACTCCGATATAAAAAGGTCAGTCCAGCTATATAAAATATTTCCATCGAAGCAAATGAGCAGTTACACCTTACGATTGGGGAAATAGACTATACTATGGAGAGGCGTAAGTTTTACACAAGTAAGTTTCAGTAGCTTTAACAACCTTGGTCTTAACTAGCTTTTATCAAAGGCGGATTCATAAACTTTAACTCTTCCTTCATTCGAGCTCATTAAATGCACTAGTTCTCTTAAATGTTTTAATGGTAGAAGGTGGACTCGTCTGTTTAGGTTACAGAGGCATTTGCATGGCTGGTGCTTTTCTCCTTGTTCAAACTAGACGCAGGCCGTTACGACATAACTAGAGGACTTGATCGCAAAATATTTTCTCGAGCCGTTTTCTTGGGTTATGGTATAAAGCAAAAAAAAGAACAAAATATTCAAAAACTGATAACATCCAACCGTTCATGAAGATCAGTGTTTTCGTTAGTCAGTCTGTTTAACGTTGTGTGAATGTCACCCTGGTGTTGTGTACAGTTTATCTAAAAGGGCTTCGTAACGGAGCCTACGTGAATAGCTGTGGAGAGGTGAGAAGTCTGACACATTTCATATTGTCTTGTAAACCGTTTGCTGAAAACGCTACCAACTACTTCCAGTTAAAGTATTTTGATCTTTCGCGTTTGTTGTTCTTGTACGGCCAGTAATATGAAAATGAGTAATCAAGACTGAAAATTTTATAGAAAAATTTACTACATGAATTACACAACTTTTTGACGTCAAAAACTATTAAGAAAAGGAAGATAACACTCGTGCCCGCGCTTTACTTGCGCGTTTTGTGTCTGACCATTAAAATATAGCGTGTGAATTGCCCTTTGTTTCGTTTCAAAATGATATGATAACTGTTACACTTTGCAATTGTGTCTTTCAGAATAGTTTTTTTGGAAGGCTTTTATACCAAGTTTCTATATTAAGGGAATTTCGTGTAACTCTCAACTTCGGTTGATAACAGAGCTGGTTTGATTTAACTAAAGTTACCCACAGTTTGAGATCACGTTTCCCAATTTTTGCTCGAATGAGCTTCACCTCAATTTCAAATCAAGCTGAAAAGAAATTCAAGTGCGCATCAGTGTATTTGTTTATAAGGTTTTGTTCGTATGTGTTTCAATAAATCACTTCATCCTAGCATAAATGATTTTTGCGATTTTTCTGATTTTTGTCAATGCAAAGGGACAATCCCAATTTCGTTCTTGAGTGTTAGCTTTTGAAACAATCAGATCTAATTACTTTTATTGGTCTTCATAAAATTGTTTAATACTGCCAAAAGACCTGGGCAATATTTACTCTATGTAGAACCGTTATTAAGGAGTCTATGCTCGTTTAATTATAGCGGGTCATTGAGCGAGGGAACTTAAAAGGTTCCGCAAGCTACTTGCTATTGGTTTCAACATGAATGACAGTTAGCAAGCCGGCTAATTTCACCCTGCTTGTCAACTTTTATTGGATTTATTCATCAATACTTATAAAGAAAACATGCGACTATTGAACATTATTAGTTCTGAACAAAGCAGATTTAGATGTTATCAATCATCCCCAATTATCTTATCACTGTTTCAATTCTCCTTACAATATCCATACCCAAATCACTGTTTGGTAATGAGATTAAAGTAAATCATCATACACAGCAATTTTTCTAAGAGGAAAAACAAAGTTATTCCAACCTGTTTACAAGAAAACTGTTAAAAGAGACAGTTTAGGTTAGTTCAAGAATACATCGTATGGCGTGATTGGACCTGAGAGAGTTAAAAACGATCTTGATGTTATCAAATCACATGTTAACTGTGATTTTATTATTTTGACTTCATTTTTGCCAAAAAGGCGCTATACCAAGAGTTTTTATACGTGAATTTACCAAGACTGTTGTGTGTGGTTACGTACTACGTTGGGTGTATAGAAGTTGTGCTGACTGAAAAACTCAAAGCTACCTCTGAGACAAAGTAAACGAAACTCACTGCTAAACAGTCCTCAAAATTTGACTGATTTAGTAGTAGTTCCTCGTTCTAGTTCTAGAGAAAGCAGTTATTTTTTTCCTAAATCAAACTAGTAAAATACATGCGGTTGGCCTGCTTTGTTCAATTAGATCAAATATGATGTTTTCTTTAAAATTAAAACAAAATTTCTAATATTTCAGATAGTTATCTGTTTTCACGTTATAATATGTGGTAGCAGCTGGCCGTTTACTTAATTAAACGATTTGCAATTAACAAAGTGCGAAACAATTATGTTTTAAGTGGAAGAGATGTTTTTAATTAAAATCTTAAGTGTTTATTAAAATGCGATAGTCAGATCAAAGTATTTCCTAATAAGACTGTGAATGAATAAACGGTAGTTAAATTTGGAATGCTTAGTTAATTGAAATTTGTTTTTAACTTCGAAAGCTAATTTTTCCTGTATAAATTGCTCTTTGTTCCAGCAAAAAAAATTCCTTTCTAACCACTCTAGTTAAATTGTTTCCTTAATTGTTTACCGAGGTTTTATTTTCTAAACCGCGACGTACATTGACTAAGTTTTGTCGGCCGGAAAAGAATCGGGTTTTTTTTGGGTTAAACCTGTCAGCCGGTAGTTCGCTAGGCAGCAGATACAACTTTCTTGCAGCCAGCTGCCACTGCTAATTTCCCTGTCATAAGCGATCGATGCCATTCCCAACAACTGTTGATGCTGTTTAATTTGTAATATACACCTATTTCAAAAAAGGTTGACCAAAACGAAATATAAGTCATCAAGGATATGACGCCAAGGGATGTTGGGTAGTAGCTTAGAAATATGCGAGTCAATTTGCGTATCATTGTACCCTCAACAGATTGCTGTTTCAGTAATAACTGAGAAACTGAGACCATTTTGCACACGGCGAGCTTAATAGTAAGCTATTACCCAGCATTCTAAGGGATCTCTTCCGTCGTGAAATAAGTGTAGATACAATAAAAGGAATATGAACGGCATTGAATCAAGTTGCTGTGTAAAGAACTAGATTGCTAGCAATCACGGATTCGAAACACGGTTAGTCTATTTTATTATATAAACTGCAGTGTTTTACAAGGATTTCTACCACCGAGAAATGTGGTATCTGAACACACGTAAAAA